>APFE031417305.1:4351-27365 GCA_000404065.3 Pinus taeda | reverse complement strand
GTACCCGTGCCCATTTCGGAAACTTGTACCTGTTTCCTCGTTTCGTGCAACTTAGATTCATTATATAGACGAACCTAATGGTGAACATCATCTGAATCTCATCAAAAATTCGAACTAAAACTGAACCTAATCATATGTTGAACCCAAACTCGAACACGAACCATGTGACGTTGGTCACAAGGGTCAAGTATTGTGACCAGTACCAATATTTCCTCAGGGGTAGGAAGTCTGGGGAGTTCTCAATAGATAGAGCAATAGAGACAGGATGAGGAGGAGTTGGCAGAACCTCCCCACGGCAAGTGGTCGAGCGAGCGGAGAGGTTCGTCAAACATTAAGGGATGCAGAGGAGTTTATTGGGACCCCTAGGACAATCAAGAGACAACGCAGACAACCTGATAGATACCAAGCATTGGTAGTTCAGCTTACAGAACCTTCCAACTTTCAGGAGGTTGCATAGCATCAAGTGTGGATAGGCGCCATGGTAGAGGAGTATAACTCTGTCATGACAAATGATGTTTGGGAGGTAGTGCCCAGGCCAGATTACAGAACAGTTGTAGGTTCGAGATGGATCTACAAGATCAAATATGCAGCAGCCGACAGTGTAGAAAAGTACAAGGCTAGGTTTGTGGCAAAGGGGTATGCACAAAAGGAAGGGATAGATTATGAGGAAACCTTCGCCCCAGTTGCCAAATACACTTCCATCCGATCAGCTATATCTCTAGCAAATTTGGTGGGATGGCAGATTCACTAGATGGACGTCAAGACAACCTTCTTGAACAGAGTGATAGAGGAGGAAGTGTACATAGAACAACTAGAGGGCTTTGAGACTCAGGAGAGGTGCACACATGTGTGCAAATTGAAGAAGGCTCTATACGGGTTCAAGTAGACTCCCAGGGCATGGTATGGTAGAATTGACACCTACTTGCAGAAGATGGGGTTCTTCAAGAGTGACGCAGATCCCAACCTTTACTATTTGATGGTAGAGGATGAGCCCCTCATTCTAGTTTTGTATATGGATGATCTATTCTTGACAAGATCATCATGGCTCATAGAGGATTGCAAGAGAAACCTAGCAGCAGAATTTGACATGAAGGATTTGGGGTTGATGCACTGTTTCCTAGGATTGGAGGTTTGGCAGAAGGATGGGGAGATCTTCCTTGGGCAAGAAAGATACACTATAAATATTTTGAAGAGGTTTAGAATGCAAGATTGCAGACCCATGTCTACTCCCATGATTACCAACTAGACGAAGACATATGCATTAGATGGCAAGGATGTCGACCCCACCTTGTATAGACAACTCATTGGGTCTCTCATGTATCTGATCAACACTATGCTCGACATTTGCTTCGCAGTCAATACCCTTAGTCAGTTCATGGTGAAACTGAAAAGGGTACATTGGGCAACAACGAGGTATATTCTAAGATACATTCGAGGCACAGTCGAGTATGGGTTGAAATATACTCGAGAGGATGACATTGGACTTTGTGGGTACACAGATGCAGATTGGGAAGGCAGTTCAGTGGACAGGAAAAGTACCTTCGGGTATTGCTTCATTGTTGGATCAGGGATGGTTTCTTGGTGTAGCAGGAAGTAGAAGTTAGTAGCACTAAGCTTTGCAGAAGCAGAGTATATGGCAACTAGCACAACTACGTGTGAAGCTATATGGTTTCAGAAGCTGCTAGTAAGCTTGTTCAGGCAGAGGATGGAGGAGACTAGTGTCTATTGTGATAATTAGAGTTGCATAAAGCTCTCTGAGAATCCAATGTTTCATGACGGGTCGAAGCACATCGATATTCAGTGTCACTTCATTAGAGATTGTGTACAATAAAGAGCAATCCAGCTACAATATGTTCCCATAGAAGAGCATGTTGCAGATATACTCACGAAAGCTCTAGGGAGAGCTAAGTTTGTCTATTTCAGAGGACAGATGGGTATGGTGGAGAACTCATTTCAGTAGCAGGGACAAGCTATTTTGGATGTTGCAGTTGCAACAACAACAAATGAAGAGAGAGTTGTAGTGCAAATGCAGTGTTGGCAACAATTTTGCAGAGTCAGCAGCAGCACAGATGCAACGTATATCAGAGTTGCGCAGTGGTTGGTGGGTAGCGGCAACTAGACTTCAACAGTGTGACAAGAGATGATGCAGATACGGGGTGTTGCTACAGGGGGCAACAACACTAGAACACATTCCTCGCTAAGAGGGAGTGTTAGCTTTTGTAGCATCAGATGTGTTCTAGACATGAAATTTTGTGGAGAGGCTATAATACATGAGATCTCCAAAACCCAGAAATTGTTTTTGGAAATTCCACCTATAAGTGTCTCAATTAGATTATTAACCAATTTTTAAATATTTCCTAAGTCTAAACTTATGGAATATGGTTAATTAATCAATATTAATTGAGGTAAGGTGTGAATCATCTAGAAACTCACAAAGATCGAGCCAAAAATGATCCTAACGATTGATTAAGTTTTAATCTTGGTCGTTGGTGCTCTAACTGTGGATTATAAAAGAAAGTTGATGTGGTGATGGAAATCATCCAGTGCAGATACTCAGTCGCTGAGGCAATTCGATTTTCGCAGTCGCAGCAACTTAGCAGAGAAGATAGAGCTAGAGGGGGAGTAGCAAGTGGAGCAGGAGAGCAACAACATTTCGGGAGAAAGTTTTCAGTTCCCGGAATAGTCGAAGGAAGCAAGACCGAAGTCTTCAAAGGGCCAACGTAGGGACCTTGCAGAGGTTGGTGTAATTATCTCACGCAAAGTTTGGGGAAGCTATTTCGGAGCAGAAAATAGCTGTGGGGTGAGAGAAATTTCTCACAATATCTTTGCCAGTGTTTTCTTCAGATTAGGTTGCCAGCTGGGCATCTAAATTATTGTACTTAGATTTGCTCCTAAACATAAATAATAAAAACCTCATTTGCTGCATCGATTTTCCCAAGTTGGGTTTTTCTGGGTACAGTTGTCCAAAAATAACTGTGTCAATTTTATTGTGTGCTAAAATTTCTCAGTTTCTAGCATTTTATTTTCTACAGTATTTTTATAGTGAAAATTGCAGCTGTGATTTTATTCATTATTTGCTGTAGAAAATAAATTGCAGAATTAATTTATGAGTTAGAAGAATAATCTCTAGTAGCTGCAATAGACAGAATTTTCACACACTCCACATTATCTTTCGTCTATTACACTTTGTAATTTAACATCTCTTGGAGTTGTTCAATGCAAGGGTTGGAGTGTTATTGAGCACAAGGATTTTAGGTGAAATCCAAGTTGATTTTGGAGAACCTCGAGTGTCACCTGATCATAACATTCAACTTTCTTGGATTAGTGTTTCTTGGGCATAGGAGAGAAGTCGACTTGGCCATCGCGTAGGATGTAGAGGAGATTAGGAGGAAAACTCGAAGGGGGAAATTCTCTTGTTGGAGAAGCAGGATTTCGGTGGTAATTTGCAAGGTGTTTGGGGGCCATTTCTGGGGGACAAATTCATCATTTTTTGTCAGTTCGTGGGGCTCACTGGAGACTTCGTGCACAAGCATAAGAGCTGTGCAGATTGGGAACTTAAAAGGCTGGAGAATTTTGGCTTTTAGAGGCAAATTTTTGATTGATTAGGAGTTCTTTAGTTGCTGAGTTGAAGGCTACTTCCAGCAAGGGATTTTTCAGTGGTACACATTAGCTAGCCAGTTGGGCCATTCACACTAGTTGGAGGGCTTCTCTACTGCTTGGGACCAAATCAAACCATTTTCGGGTTTTTGTGGGTTTCTAGAGAGGAATCAGTGGGTGAAGTTTTGGGCTAATCCGGGAAGCATTCAAGCCAAAAATCATCATCCCAGTAGTCAGCTAACAACAATTTATTCACTGGGCCAGCAAAATCACCATTCTGAGTTTTCAACTACTTGGGTCAACGACATATTTCTGGGTTTTGCTCAGCTTGCTTGGCAAGCCCAAGTTCCTTTGTTCTATCTCATTTTATGTACTTAGATCAGTGCTTAATATAATGGCTCATATTATTATGTTGGTTTCATTTGCGTGCTAAATTTGTCGTTATTATTACTTCAATTGTTGTTGTTCCAAGTTCATTGTTTCTTGTTTCTAATGTTGATTTTCCATTAGGAATATTACAGTGGTATCAAAGCATGTTCTTGGCTAGCTGTGGGAGAAGGAATAGGTGATGCCACCTCTTTTCAGTGGTGTGGTATTTCGCAGAGGCAAGGGACGAGATGAAAGAGGTCTAGGTAGAGGTTGGAACCATGACCCTTTTTCAGACACTAAGGTAGACCAAGTAAGGGAGCGTGATAATTGGGAAGGGGAACCCACAGAGAACGTGGAAGAACCTGAACAAGGGGGAAAGGAGCTAACATTGGCAGAGCTAGCAAGGCAACAAAAGCTTATGATGGACATGCTGGTGCAGTTGGCTAGCATTCATTTACAGAATCGGGAGAAGTAGGATAATAATGGGGAAGGCGAATCCTGATCTGGAGAGGGGAGCCACATGCATGCGTGCACAAATCTTCATGACACCCCACACATAACTAGCCATTCCAATCGATCCACTATGACCCAATTTGTGGATGGGCCCTTAGGAGAACCAAACTCATTCACAACCCTGATGAGGTCATTTGCAGAGGGGATTGAGGAGTACGATGCATTGGAACCGAGGATTAAGATGACCATGACTTATGGGGAGTTTTGCTACTTGAAGGAGAAACGTAGACCCGGAGCTAAGACATCGTATAGGGGAGGTCAGCAGAACCAAGACATACAGAGGACAATGGGAAAGATAACACTTCCCAGCTTTGATGGATCAGCTAGGAGTTCTGCTAGAGTGTGGGTGCAAAAGTTGGATACTTATTTCCAGCTAAGCGTCATAAGGGAGATGGATGCCATTAAGTTTGCCACCTTGCATCTTGATGGAGGTGCACAAGAATGGTGGTACCATGGGTTGATCACTCTGGGGCATGCATGCATTACTTCCTACATAGAGTTCACGCAAAGGCTCATAAAGAGATTCGACAAGAAGGACCCAGAGCTACATTTCAGGGAGTTGGCTCAGTTGAGACAGATAGGTAGTGAAAAGGCGTATATTTTGGAGTTGCAGAGGCTTGCTGTGAAGGTGTTTGATATCTCAGAGGTGACATTGATCATGTTTTTGTTTGTAGGTTTTTGTGGGTAGGGTTTGAAGAAGAAAAATCCAAAATATGCTCAACGATTTGATTTTTAGGTTGACGTTTCAAGTCCAGACCAAGACCCATCATCAAGACAAAAAATGATTTGGGAGAAGGCGGCAAAGAGATGGAGTATAAATATAAAAATGAAAGAAAACAAAAAGCTTTTAAGGAAGTTCAGGTCCACCATTCTTCTCTTAATCTTAATTCTCAATTTTTCGAGTAAATGAATCTCATGCCAAGTTTGCCTTCCATGTAGGGTGACAATTTTTGTTTGTAGGTCTCTGTGGGTAAGGTTTGAAGAAGAAATTTTAGAATATGCTCCATAGTTTGATTTTTAGGTCTATGTTTCAAGTCTAGAATAGGACCCATCATTAGGACAAAAAATGATATGAGAGAAGGCGAAGAGATGGACTATAAATATAGAAATGAAAGAAAACAAAAAGCTTTTAAGGAAGTTTAGGTCCAACATTCTTCTCTCAATCTTAATTCTCAATTTTTCGAGTAAACAAATCTCATGCCAAGTCTCTCTTCTGTTCAAGGTGATAATTTTCGTTTGTAGGTTTCTGTGGGTAGGGTTTGAAGAAGAAAAATATGGAATATGCTCCACAGTTTGATTTTTAGGTTGACGTTTCAAGTACAGACTATGACCGATCATCAGGACAAAAAATGATTTGAGAGAAGAAGGTGAAGTGATAGAGTATAAATATAAAAATGAAAGAAAACAAAAAGCTTTTAAGTAAATTCAAGTCCACCATTCTTCTCTTAGCCTTAATTCTCATTTTTTTGAGTAAACGAATGCCATGCCAAGTCTCTCTTTCGTGCAAGGTGATAATTTTTGTTTGTAGGTTTCTATGGGTAGGATTTTAAAAAGAAAACTTTGGAATACTTGAGGGGTTTGAAGAAGAAAAATCCGGAATTTAGAATAATTGATCATGTTGTTTGTTGAGGGGCTGACAGACCCATTATGTGGGTGGGTGAGGGCCTACAAGCGCACTACTTTGTAGGATGCAATCACTAGGACTAGGGACATGCTGGTCGCAGTCCCTAAGACCAAATTACCACCGAGACCTACCCTTCCCCAGAAGGGTGAGGACACTAGACCACCTCAAAGGAAGTGGACAGGACAGGGACAACTCGATGATGAGACCAGTAGGGATCTCTAGAGGAGGAAATTTTGTTTCACGTGTTAGGACCCTTGGGCACCTTGGCACAAATGTTCTAAGGGCAAGGTCCACTACATTGAGGTATTTTTTGATAGCGAACCTGAGGAGGAGGGTTAGTGGAGCCAATAGGAGGAGAGGAGAAGCACCATGATATAGGGAGAAGCCACATCATTGGGGAGCTAAAGGGGGCATAAATGCCACATGTAAAGGCTTGCTATTGTCGAGGGTACTACTAGCAGCAGCAGTAGCAAAGGACCAAAGGTTGTGAAAGCTGAGGAGAACGTAGCCCTTGCATCTAAAGAGAAGGCGAAGAAAGGTCCCAATCTATCTCCGTTGAAGATCAAGTGCTTCAAGTGTGGTGAGTTTGGTCAGTATAGCACCCAATGTCCTCAAAGGAAGAAGGACAAGAAGGAGAAGCAGGTGCAAACAACAACTTCGACGGAGATAGATGAGCTGACCTCCAAATTGGAAGAGTTTGCATTAGTAGCAGCTACACCTCCAGATGGAGGTGCATGATGCTTCAAAGTTGCAGGACATGCAAGATTTATATGAGGAGCAACAATCTGATCCAGTTGTTGCAGATTCCTCATGAGGATCAGTGACTTCGATATGAGAGCCCATAGTGTCATAGTAGAAAGTGGATCACGATGCCCAGCAGGCGCAATCAGATCTTGAGGGACAATTGCATAACTAGTGTAGTGAGATACTAGAGTGGCACATGGATAGATGGGTGCAGAAAGTTACTCAGAAGGCAGAGCATAACTAATGCACTTAGAGACTCAGGGGGGCAGTTGCAGGGACAATAGATCAAGTTCTCAATAGCAACAACTTGAGATCAGTTGCAACACAAAGTTAGCAGTAGTGCAATGAGGTACAGTGTAGATGTCAACAACAACGCAGGTGTAGAGTGGGTCAGCTACAGGGTTAGAAGATGAATCAGAGTATGCATAGTGGTTGATGGACAGTGAGAGCTAGTTGTATCACAGTTGTTAGACATTAGAAGCGAGAGGTGGTCTAGGCTATAAACTACAAATTATTCATTAGGATGGTGAGTACGATAGTAAGGAGAAGACAAGAGAGAACACCTTCCTCGCTAAGAGGAAGTGTTAGTTTTTGGTAGCATCAGACAGGTGTCCTAGTCTCGACTTGTGTCAGAGAGGCTAAAGAACACGATGTCTCCAAAACCCAGAAAAGGTTTCTAGAGAAAACACCTGGAGACTGCTCAATGAAGTTAATTGATCAATGATTAAATATTTCCTAATTCTAACTTCGGAAAAATGATTAATTAACAATAATTAATTGAGAAAGATCAAGAAAGCTCTAGAGACTGGCACAGATCAAGTCTGAGATGATCTTAGTCATTGATAACGATTTAATCATGGCCGTTGGTGAGCCAATGAGAGATTATAAGAGTAGGTCATTTGGAAAGTAACTAGGTTCAGTTTTCATAATGACACGTGTAATCAATGTATATAATATCGACAATTTTCCTAAATTTCGCGATATTTTCGGGGAGACGAAATATCACCGAGAAAATATCACAATATTTTGTCTCCTCGAAAATATCATGATATTTCCGAAATATCGGCGATATTTCGGGAAAATATCGCGCAACGATGCAAAAAATCGCCCGGGAGACGGTGAAAAATTGCCGCGCGGAAGTCTGATTTTGTTTTTGTTTTTTTTTCAATCATTTTCATTTCTGATTGCTGGAGAAGGAAGGGGAGAGCTGTGCTTGCCAAGGAGGGTTTGAGCGTTGAATAGCTATTATCGCCACCAACAACGAAGATTTTGTTGATCTCAGCTTGAAGAACAGTGAGACAATTTCATTTCTTCCATTAACAGGTATGTTCAAATAAACCCCTCTGTTAATGATTTTTTCGTTAGTTTTATGATTATTTTTGCTTGCCTATTTGCCTACAATCATTTCGTTTTTTTTTTTTTCATTTGCTATGATTTTCATGCCCATGAGCAAATGCAAGGGTTTTAAGTTTTAACTTTTCTCTATATTTGGAGAGCAAACTCCATTTTTTTAAAACTTTCAAATACACCCTCTTATTGTCATTTATGGTTTTTCATTGAATTCACATTGCAAAATTGCAAATAATGTAGCAAAAAAACTATTTTGTAAAATGATGTGGTTATTACTTATTAAGTTATTAATTCCATTTTTTTTTGGTGCCCTAGGTTTGAGTTAGCCCACTACAAAATTCAAATATGCCAAAAGCCTTGGACCCATTTTGGGAGTATGGGAACCCTGATGGTGGTACAAATTGGGTATATCATACATGCAAATTGTGTGGGACCAGGATGACAGGAGGGGTTACACGACTGAAATACCATTTGGCTAGACTTAGTGGACATGATGTTGGGATTTGTACAATTTCTAGTCCGGAGCTTATACAAAAAGCTCTTGAGGCAATTGATGAAAAAGACAGAAAGAAGAGACAGAAAGAAACAAGGCTGAATGTGCAGGTAGATCTTTCAGGGTATCTTGTCCTGATTTTGATGTTGAGGGTAGTGGGAGGGGCTCCACAACTGGCACATCATCACCTGCTACTGCTAGTGCGAGGTCATCATTTTTTGTTCCACGAATAGGACATGGATCACAACCTGGCATAAAATTGCTTGTTAAAAAAAAGAAGCAAGAAGCAGATAGAGTCATGGGGAGGTGTATTTTCTGGAGCGACTTACCTCTCAACATCACCAAAACCAATCCATTTTGGCAGCCAATATGTGATGCTATTGCTGTTGTGGGCCTAGGGTTCAAAAGTGCTACATATGAGGAGTTGCGGGGGCCAATTCTTCAAGCAGAAAAGCATGACATCAAATCTAGATTAGCGAAGTTGAAAAAAACATCGGAAGTTACTGGATGCACAATGATGTCTAATGGTTGGACAGATAGGAAGGGTAGAACCCTTCAAAATTTCTTGGTACATTGTCCTAAAGGTACCATGTTTATTAAATCGTTGGATGCATCAAAACATATCAAAGATGCAACAGTGATATGTGAGTTGTTAGATGGGTTCATTCGGGAGATTGGTGTGCAGAATGTGGTGCAAGTCATAACAGACAATGCAACTAATTATGTGTCTACCAGCAAGATACTTATGGAGAGGCATCACACATTGTTCTGGACTTCGTGTGCAGCACATTGTCTCGATTTGTTGCTTGAGGATATGGGGAAACTCTCCTTCATCAAGGAGGTGGTTGATATGGCTAGGAGCGTCCTTAAGTTTATTTATAACCATGCTTTTGTTCATAGCCTCATGAGGAGGTTCACTAGAAATAAGGAGTTGCGGTGTCCTGCAATCACACGTTTTGCCACAAACTTTATTACTCTTCAGTGTTTGCTTCGATGTTAGTTCGAGTTGAAGCAAATGTTTGTGTCTGATGACTAGCGTAATTGCAGATGCAACAGGAGACAGGACGGGAAAGCCATTGTAAAAATGGTGTACTCTGAGACGTTTTGGCGTGGAGTAGAAGAAGCATGCTCAATTAGTGAACCTATAGTACTAGTAAAGGTTCTCAGATTGGTAGATGGGGAGAAGCTTGCAATAGCTTATTTGTATGAGGGCATGGATAGGGCCAAGGAGGCCATTCGTTCTTATTATGCAGACAAGGGTTCTGTTGGCCTTGATAGGCAGATGATGTTATGGGATGCGATTGATAGTCGGTGGACAAGGATGCTTCATCGATCCATTCATGCAGCAACACTCTTCCTCAACCCCGCATTTTCATACAAATGGGGCTTTGATTTTGATGGCGAGGTGATGGAAGGGCTCCATTCCTGTATTCATAGGATGGTACCTGATCCTGAGCTTTGTAGCAAAATCAATTGCGAGATACAGTATTATCGGGATTCTGTTGGCCTATTTGGCTTTGATGATGCTATTAGGGTAAGGACCCTCTTCATGCCACGTAAGTGACAAGTCATCACTCATTAGAAATTAGAATTTTCAATTTAGAATTTCCTTACTTATAATTCTATTTTTTTAAATTCAATTATATAACTTTTATTTGAAAGTTTAATTATGTTTTTAAGTTTTTGAATTTTTTCTTTCTTTGTTTTGTTGTAGATATTTGGTGGTGAAGCTATGGTGCAAGGGCACCAAATTTGCTGAAATTGGCCTTACAAATCTTGAGTCAAACATGTAGCTCTTCAGGGTGTGAGCGCAATTGGAGTGTATTTGAGAAAATACACGCAAAAAAGCGCAACAAGTATAACTTTGAGCTCCAGCCTTCAGTTGAGCAATTACACTTATTGTAATTTTTAATTTTTAATTTATGACCTTCGAGTGTCAAGAGTCAAGAGTCAAGACTCATTAGTTTTTTTGACACTCTTACAGGTTGGAGTTCACACGCCTCAATGATTTAGTGTATGTGTATTACAACATCCGACTTCGAGTTAGGCAAATAGAAGCACCAATGGATCCAGATGGCATTTCCTTAGACAATATTGATGTATTGTCTTAGTGGAGGGTGGAGTCTGAGGAGCCCATCTTGGAGGAGTCACCTTCATGGTTAGAGCCAGATGATCCATTAGAAAAGGGGCAACAAGAGGAGGAGGACTCAGAGGAGGAGGAGGAGGACATTGTGGGAGCATCAACATCAACACCATCTGCTATAGATATAGGAGAGAACAACTCCATACCTAGCACTCATTATTTGACATTAGGTGCAGAGGCAGGGTCAGGGCCTTCTACTACTAGGGCAGGCCTGGCAAACAACCCATCATGTTTTCCCGTAAAAGTGGGATAAGGTAGTGATTTCAGATAGATAGCTGCTAGCCTGCTAGTTTTATTTGTTATGCTACATATAACTCATGATGATGAGATACTTTTATATATGTGATGTTATTTTGTATTGTTTCTCCACATTTGAGTCCTTGAATGGACAATTATCAGTGATCAACAGGATTTGGTATCGCCTTTGATGTATCATTTCTATTTGACATCATATATATCAGTTCTTTCTTCATATTTATGTGCAAATGTGTTTATTTCATGTTGTTATTGCTTTATATGTTTAAAAATCTGAAAAAAATGAATATATTAGGCATTTTTTATGCTTGCCGATATTTGCCGATATTTTGCCAATATTTTTGCCAATATTGTCGATAAGATATTTTCTGGACCCTCACCGATATTTTGCCGATACCGATATTTTCAACACTGCGTGTAATTGTGATTTTATGTAAATGATGTAAAGATGAAAAATAAAATTATTATTGTAATGCTTTCCACATTGGTTTCATGAGCATGGAATTTTATTTTAGATGGCTCCCATTGTGAGCCTTTAGGATTTGTCATCTAGTCATAAAAGTCAAAGAGAGTCAATGTCATGTATGAAGAACCCTTCTTGGGCATGTTACAAATGTATATCAGTCAATAGGATTGTCAAGTAGCCCTCCCAAACAAGCACAAGTTATTCCTCTTCAAGTTGGCCTTAATATAAAATAAAGAACACGTCGGCGTCACCTAATGGAGACACAACTATTCATATGTTCATGTCGCATTATTTATGTCGGACAACAACTATATATACAGGGCTAGGATCTCCGCATCATAAGACTACAAAATTCGGGCTAACATAAAGAAGCAGAAGTTTGGATCATTTTCTGAAACAAGTTCGGACATTACAGTGGAAACATTTCGATGAAACTATAGTGATTAAGGTTTGGTATTATCACAAAGAAGAAGTCTCTCTGTCTCGGTGTCATTACAGTTCAAAAACCACATCTCGGTGCCATCTCAGTGTGACCACAGTGCGTTGCTATCATAGTTTTGGTGACCATCTCAGTGTGCTTGGATAGGAGATGATCTCAGTGTGACCACAGTTCATTTTGATGCTACCACTGTAACTATGTTTTGGTGCTACTACAGTGAGAGGATTTTAGTGGCTATCAGAACATAAGGATTTCGATGCTACCACAACGAAAGGATCTTTGTGCTACCATAGTGAATAAGATCTCAATACTACCACAGTAAGAAGATCTTGGTGGTGATAGTGTCTCGGTGCTAAGAAGGTCGAAGTGGAAGAGGAGTCGAGAAGAGGAAAGGAGCAAAAGGTTCACTGTCAAGAGAACTTGTGTCTGGGTCTTGGAGTGGCAAATAGGTCAAGGGTCATGATCTTGGTATTTGTCAATTGGAATCTCTATAGGAAGAATTTGTGTGGGTTTTCCTCACAGAGTAAGAGGTTTTGGCCTTGGTTGATAGCCTACATTATGTGTCTCTTGTCTCTTTATGTTCATGCATTGGTAGGTGTTTGATGAAGAAGAACACTAATAACCTAAGTAAAGGAAGATCCTAATCTAAAGAAGTAAAAAGCTCTCACAAGAAGTTACTAATTAAAGAGAAATCACTTAATAGCTCTGCCCTAGATTTCTCAACAAGTCGATAGGTAGAGGAGGACACACATCGAGCAAGAGGAAGAGTGAGTATCCTTGGAAAATCGAGCTATCCAGTGTAGTGATTCAGCAGGAAGAAGAGCTCGAGTTAGAGCAACAGTGATTGGGTGAGCAACAACACCGTTCTGATGGAGTTCCAGTGTCGGAGAGCCAGTAGAAGGGAGGCCGCATTGTTTTCTCAGTGAGGCTGTGCAAAAGTTTCAGAGAGCCAGTTAATTCAGCCAAGGAGGAGATTGATTCAGGAACTAGAGGTGGGGAGTTTTCGAGGAGGCTAAGCGAGTCATTTCCAGAAGCAGAGTTAGACAGAATGACAAATTCCGAGCAGATCCAAAGGTAGTGCGAAGTAGAACCTGCGCAAGCACTGAGTAGAGGCTGGTGTAGGGGTAGCTTGAGTATCCCAGTTGGGCCAGTTTCTGGAGACAGATCAATTGTGGAGTGAGAAGATTTGTCTCACAACTTTTTTGCTCAGATTACTAGCTGGAGGATTGCCAGTTTGGTATCCAGATTATTGTACTCAAATTTTGTTGTTGCATAATAATAAAAATAAACCCTTATCTGCTGCATCTATTTTCCCTTCGTGGTTTTTCCAAGGATGTTAGTCCAAAAATATTGGTGTCATTTTTATTGTGTGTGTTTTTTTTCTCAGTTCTAGCATTTTTATTTAGCTTCCGCAAAATTTATTTGTGAAGAAATGCAGTGTGATTTATTCAGTATTAATCAGAAAATTAATAAACTGCTAATTAGTTAGAAGAACAAATTCCAGTTGCTGCAATTTAAGGAAATTTCACACAAGGTGGCTCGAAGGATGATGTGCACACTCTCTCTCAAACTTTGGGGCTCCATGTGGTAGTAAAAGCCCTCCCTTGTCATCCTAGAGATGACCAACATCATCTGGACTTCGTATTAAGCCATGCTCATCAAATAGTGTTAAGCCCAGCTTCAATGCATGCTAAGTTTGTTGGGTACATCATCAAGAATCTCCAATACCAAGCAAAGTGAGCTCAGTGTTTCAACATTTGGGGGTGCTTTGTGGTGTCAATCAACTGTTGGGATCATCAAAGTGCCCAATGCTTTGCTATAAAAGGGCAATACTACATCTACAAGGTCATCAATGCTCTTTGGAAGTGTAGTATTCCTGGGCATCATGTGTAGTGAAGGCATGGAGTGTGTGCGTGCCTTCAAGGCCTCTGCTGCTCTATGAAGGACCACCAGGAAAAACCATCTCAAACTCAAGTGAAAGTTACCAATCATTAGAGACAATGATTGCAGATGCATAATATTAGACCATGCTTAATTGTTAAGGGCATAGTAAGACTTTCAAACTGTGCTCACCTTCAAATATGTAACGAGACCAAGACCCGTAAAAGTGTTCCCTACCTTGTTAGGGATGGTTAGAGGGTCATCCTTGTTACTTGCTAAGTTGTACCTAGTAGGAATGAAGACCCCATGGCCTAATGGACTAGGAAACTATCAAAAATTTTCAAATTCAGAAGTCACTAGGGCATTTTCGCCCCTTTCTCTCTCTATCTTCTCTCTATGCAAATTTTGTGCCCCTACAAGGGAATTGTATAAAATGACACTAGCATGATGAACTTATGTAATAGGCTTAGACCCTTGGGGATCTAGTTACTAAGGAACTTGCTCTAGGGTGTTTTTTTCACTTAATTAAATATTTTCGCTTTTTGGTGATAAATAATTAGTTGAGTTTTTTCACTCATAACCTCAAACGCTGAAGTGCATCTTAATAACTAGGTCTTGAGTGGTTTTCTAAGTTTAGGGTCAGTTTATATCAGTGTTGAAAATATCGGTATTGGCAAAATATTGGCGAGGGTCCAGAAAATATCTTATCGGCAATATCAACGAAAATATCGGAAAATATCGGCAAGCATAAAAAATGCATAATATATTCATTTTTTTCAGATTTCTAAACATATAAAGCAATAACAACATGAACTAAACACATTGGCACATAAATATGAAGAAGGAATTGATATATATGATGTCAAATAGAAATGATACATCAAACTTCAAAGGCGATACCAAATCTTGCTGATCCCTGATAATTGTCCAATCAAGGACTCAAACAAAATAACATCACATATATAATAATAAAACTTTAAAAGTATTTCATCATCATGAGTTATAAACTTATATGTAGCAAAAGTTGCAAAACAAATAAAACCAGCAGCTATCTATCTGAGACCATTGGCCTCTCCCTAGCAACTTTCTTTCTGTCTTGTTCAACAATTGCTTTACGAGCTTTTTGTATAACCTCTGCACTAGAAACCATACAAGGCATTACATTTGCATCATGTGCAGTGAGTCTAGTTAGATGGTATTTCAATCGTGTAATCGCTCCTAACATCTTGGTCCCACACAAGTTGCATGATATATATGCTTGATTTGCCCCACCGACAACCTCCCCATACTCCCAAAATGGGTCCAAGGCTTTTGGCATACTTGAAATTTGTTGTGAACTAATTCAAACTTAGGGCACAAAAAAAAAATTGGCATTAAACCCCCCAACACAAAAAATAATAAGTAATAACCACCTCGTTCAAAAAAAATTACTACATTATTTGCATTTTGCAATGTGAATGAAAAATGGAAATAAGAGGGTGCATAAGAAAGTTGAAAAAAAATGAAGCTTGCTGTCCAAATATGGAGAAAACCCTTGCATTGGTTCATGGGCATGAAAATCATAGCAAATGGAAAAAAACAAAGAAACAAAATGTTGGTAGGCAAAGAGGCAAGCAAGCATAACCCTAAATCTATGAAAAAATCATTAAGGGGTTTTTAAGAACATACCTGTTAATGGAAGAAATGAAGTTTGTCTCACTATTCTTCAATATTTGATCCACAAAAAAATCTTGGTTGTGATAATCATTGTTTGATCCTCAAACCCTCCTCGACAACCACCACAAAACTCTTCCCCTTCCTTCTCCAACACTCAGAAACAAAAATGAAGAAAAAAAATGATTTTTCCTTTTTCTAGCCGCGGCAAAACATGCCTGACGATATTTTATATTGTCTTGCGATATTTTGCTGAGATATCGCCGATATCTCGGAAATATCGTGATATTTTCGAGAGCCAAAAATATCGTGATATTTTCGAGACGATATTTCAGCTCGCCGAAAATATCGCGATATTTCCGATATTCGGCGGTATTATCTTCACTGGTTTATATTACCATGTTAGGCATTTACTAGTCTCAAGAAATTGCATTAGGTTTTTCTAGGAATTTTTAATAATTAAAATTTTTCGGTAGAGTAGGAATTTTTATTTAAATTGTATGTAATAAGTAAAAAATGGCGCTAGGAAATGTTGTGTGGCATGTGAGTACCCACTTTGGGGAGCAAAAAAATGATTTTTCCTCACAAATTACTTTTACTCAAAAATTGATGAAAAAGAAAAGAAAAATCAAAATTAAATAACTGAGGACAACCCAGAAACATGTTTTAATTGATTAAGTGTTACAAGTAGTCAAGTGGAGTGACAAGGCGCTCAAGGATCAATCAAAGCATGAGTTAAGAGGCCAAGAAAGGCCCACAATTGAATGAAATAAATGGTTGTTATAGACTGCGTACTAGTTGCTAGCAAACCTAAGTTAGAGGGACCGAATTGCATAATTTATGGAGGCTAATGATGTAAGGCTTGATGATCTAATAGAAGATGGAATAAGTGTAAAAACATGTGTGAAAAAGAAAAGATGAGCAAGGACCTCATCCGAGCAACATTAATGCACCCTCAAGAGGGTGGCCTTGTTGACTCTAGTTAGTTCCCCTATAATTGTGAGTCAACCATTAGCGCACACCATTAGTCTAGATGACCTTGTTACCGCTCAATCTAGCAGGAGTCCTAAGAGGGGTTCCAAAGGGGCAATTACTAGACCAAGCGGCAACCATGGGACAATGAGCCATTGTCAACTCAGTTAATGTCCCTTGCTCTTTATGGACTTTCACTGATGGGAGGAGTCCTAGTATGAGAGAAATCACTATGAATGTTGTATCAATGATGGAGAGACAGTGATTTCAAGGGCCCATTTGCAGGAGAGACTTAGATGCTAGAGCTTACTTGCTTAAGAGGCAAGGTGTAAGGCTCTCCAAGAAAGGCTTTAGAGGAAGCCAAGACCTAGGGATGAAAGATATTCCTTGATAAGGGATGCCCTAGACCTAAGAATCCTAGGAGAATAGGGTTCCTAAGATGATCCTTGTGAAATTAGAGTGGTAAAAGATGTGGGGCCACAAAGAAGCCCAGGTGGGCCCAACAAGGTCAAGGGTTTAGGGTGTAACTTCAAACAAAATGTCTTGACCAAGTAAAGGAGGAGAAGCGGATCAAAGAAATTAGATTTGACTTGAGTTTTCAATACAATGATCCTTGATGAAGCCACTAACCAAGGAAACCTAAAGTTAAGAATGGAATTGGAGCTAGGGCTTGGGATAAGTCTGAATCTAGCCACGGGAAGCTCTTCAAAATTTGTGAGGGCCTAGAGGACACCCCAACATATTTGTAGTCCATCTTGCTCTTGAAATGGATGGCTGCAATGGATTTCATGTGATGCCCTAAGAGACCCTTAGGGTTAGGGCTAAGAAAATATAGAAATAGGTGAAAAAGGTATTCGTTGAGGTGATCACCAAGGCTAGGATCAATGCCTAGCCTATTGGGAGAGTGGAGTCAATGTGCTTTCAACCTTTGGAATGTTCTTAATCAAGGAGTCCTCTAGTAACTTTCTATAGCTCTAAAGGCAAACTACTAGGTTACCAAGGAATTTATAGTCCTTGTTGCAGCAATTTGATGACTAATCAAGGCCATTATGGAGATAATGTACCCCTAGGAACATTCATTCACTGTACCCAAACATGTAACATATGCAACTCCTCACAAGATCAACAATTTGACTAATTTGCATTAAAATAGGGCAAATTTTCAGATTTCATGGGCAACAATTCCATACATTATACATGTATATAATAAAGAGAGAAAAATAGATCATGAAAAGCACTTACAAGCATAGTGAATATATCAAATCATCAAATTGAGACAAAATCGAAGCTCCAAGACCAAGAAAGATATCCAAACATCAAAATGCACAAAGATTCTCCAATTTTTCCTCAAATAGGTATAGCGAAATTCTCAAGAGAGAAAAGAGATCCAAATCCAAGTGATGATGAGAGATCAAATGAACCTCTCTCATATTTATATGATCCTCTAAGGGATTTGAATTGCCTAATTAGGTCTAATGATGCCCCTAATAATAAAATAATGTACAAATAACAACCTTTTGGTGACAAGCCCACCAAATAGCTCCATCTAGCAAGAAACCTAGTGCAAGAATATTGTGTGTAGTCTTGTATTTGTAAGTGTCAAATAAGTAATTGTATTGTATTGAAAAACTAAATGGTGCTTACAATTCTTTGTGGCAGTGTGCCTATATAGGCATTGACTGACCACGAAGATGAGTGGTCACATCTTTTGACCTATGCCCTTTCACAATTAATGAGACATTCATTAATTTAATTAATTAATTATTATTAATATTATTATTTTAATGTTTTTATTAGTTATATTTTTGTATTGAATATTGTATTCATAACATTGCCACCACCTTTAGAGATGCTCTGTCCTCAAAGCATAGCGAGAAGGGTTTTCTCTAGTTGAACACATTTGTTCAATTATGGTATGTTCTATGCTTGAAGCAGTTTACTTATTTTTCTTATTATTATCCACAGATTAGGAATCACATGTACATTAAGTAAAGTGTAGATAAAACATTAAACGATCGACAGAAAACAAGCCAAGACAAGAGACACAAGATGTGGCGGCTAGCTAGGGACAAACCCAAATATGGGGAAACCCTTTGATCAAATCTTCTTTTATCTTCGATAATTCAGCAAAGAGAAATAGTACATAAATCTGATTTACATCAGTAGCAACAAACCCTAGATCAGCCCTCAACTAGGGCAGAGAATATCTTGCAAAGTGACCGTCGAATCGACTTGATTTCTTCACCAAAAAATGCGGCCTTCTGAGGAGATTCAGTTCCACCTACAACACAGTTCTAAGAGAGAGATGGTCAATGCTGGTCAAACTTCCGATCTGCAGTTGCAGCCCTAAACTCCGTGTCCTTCCTTCCACAAGTGTGAGAGAAGAGTCCCTTTCTGCGCAGTAGGAGAAGAGCCTCTTTTCTGCGCAGGAGAGAGAGAGAGAGAGAGAGAGAGAGAGAGAGAGAGAGAGATGTGATGAGAGAGTGTGTCCAAATGAGGAAAAGACCTCTTGTATTTATATACAAATGTTGATGATTGAATAGATGCGATTGTTGTGCTTCTGAGCCTACATGAGTTGCTGGCCGGCTTGATAATTATTCCATAATCAAAATAAATTCATATCTCCATAAATACTTATCGAATGGATGATCTTTAGTCAATTCCTACACCTCTCAACGAGAGGAATCTAATAAAAATATTATCAGCCATGAATAAGAGACCCACATGGAGTTTGGCCCTAGTTGCCAATTTTAACACTCCCTCTCAACTAGGGAGAACTCCATTTGCAATTCGTCTGTCGGTCGCTACTATTCATCCATCAAATGCACTGCCCTATACAACTTGACCCCTGCTCTGCTCTACTCTGCTCTGTTCTTCTTTTCTCTGCTTTGCTTTGTCCGAATTATGAAGAAGAAGAAATGATCGAGGATGTATCATACCATCCTCCACTGACTCAAAGTCAGTGTTAGAGTGTGTACCACTGGTCCCAGACCAGTCCTCAATCGACCCGAAGTCGGTGTCATACTGGGTACAACTCCTACCACTGGTCCCAGACCAGTGTCATCGATCCCAGATCAATGAAGGTCATCCTAGCATAGGGAGTACGGTAGATACATGATGCGTCCATCGGTACTACTATGGTCCCTATCCTCATTTTCCTGCTCATTGATAAGATGAGAGGTACTTCCCATGAGTCCCAGACTGCATGGGTAGGATGCCTCGACAGGAGAGCTAATCATCCTGTCCACAGGAGAGCGAATCATCCTGTCCCACAATCGCCCTGGAGAACACATCATTTAGGCCTCACAAGAGAACTAATCATCCTGCTACACAATCGTCATGGAGAACACATCATCTGGACCTCACAGGAGAACTAATCATCCTGCTACATAATCGTCATGGAGATCACATAATCCAGACCTCACAGGAGAACTAATCATCCTGCTACATAGTCGCCATGGGGTGTCACAGGGAAAGTTTTGATTCTTTTACTGTGTACACGTACACCACCAGGGGATGGTGAGTCACCCTGTGGTCATATGTTGCTCCAAGAAGTACCCCGCGCCCCCTTGGAGCTCCTAGAGCTCAATACATCATACAGGACCCTCATCAGAGGGTCTTTGAACGACACCAAGTCGTTCTTAGAAAGTCAGGAATTTGACCTTCCCTAGGGGCTTTGTCAGGATGTTGGCGACCTGTTCATCTATACCGATATGTTGGAACCTTATTGCTCCTCGCTGCACCATATCTCGGATATTAGTGGTACCTGATATCGATATGCTTGGAGCGATCATGAAATACAAGATTCTCTGACAAATGAATTTCACTCTGGTAGTCACATAGGATCACGGTGGTATCCAATGTAAATCCAAACAGCTCACTGAAGAGCTTTCACAACCAGACTGCCTCACAATAGGCCATGCTGGCAGCAATATACTCTGCCTCAGTGGTGTTCAAAGCCACTGACTTCTGCTTCCTGCTCATCCAGGATATCGAAGCAGATCCCAAGGAGAAACAACACTCGGAAGTGCTCTTACGATCCACTACACTGCCTGCCCAATCAACATCAGTGTATCCAAGTAGTCTCACATTTCCGGCAGTTTATTTTAACCCATATGTAATTGTGCCAAGAAGATATCTTAACATATTCTTGGCACCAATCCAATGTATGTGGTAAGGTTCAACCATATGTTGACTACAAAGCATATATCTGGACGGGAGTTCACTAAGAATAGCAATGCTCCGACGAGTTGCTGATACTCGGTAGCATTTCGTAAAACAGGTCCAGCAGCACTACCGCTTAACTTCTTGAAGTCAAGCTCCATCGGGGTAGTTACAGGCTTGCAGTCTACCATACCGAATATTTCCAATATCTTCACCACATATTTTCCTTAGGATAGGGAAATTTCCCTTGGCTTCTGCCAGACTTCAAGTCCTCGGAAATAGTGCATCAGTCCTAGGTCCTTCATTTCAAGTTCAAAAGCCAACTCCCTCTTACATTTGTGAATGAGAGGGTCTGCACCTGTTAGAAAGAGGTCATCCACATACAACACCAGTATGAGAGGTTTGTCATCTTCAACCTTAAAGTAAAGGTTAGGATTGGCTTCACTCCTAGTGAATCCCAGCTTCATCAAGTAGCTATCGATCCTCTCATACCATGCTCGGGGTGCTTGCTTTCAGCCCATAGAGAGCCTTCTTCAACCTGCATACATGAGATTTTTGATCATAAATCTCAAATCCTTCGGGTTGCTCCACGTAGACCTCTTCTTTGATCGAACCATGCAAGAACGCGGTCTTGACATCCATCTGATGTAGGTTCCATCCTTGTTTAGCCGTAAGGGCTATGATCGAGCGGATGGTGGTATATCTGGCAACAAGTGCAAATATCTTGTCGTAGTCTATACCTTTCTTTTGGGAGAAGCCACGAGCGACAAAACGAGCCTTATACTTTTCCGTACTTCCATCTGCTACATGCTTTATCTTGTAAAGCCATTTAGAAATGACAACTGTCTTGTCCTGGGGTCTGGGAACTACTTCCCAGACATCATTCTTCATAATAGACTCATATTCTTCGGTCATAGCATCCTTCTATACTTTATGCTTGACGGCATCTGAGAATGATGAAGGCTCATTTTGTATGATAATGCTCATGATGGTCAGGTATCCTTGATACCTGTTAGGTTTCTTACTTTCACGGAAGGTTCCTCCGGGTGCAGTGTGTCCTTCAGCGTCATCGAGTAGCCCCCTAAGCCAAGAGGGCCTCTTCGTAGAAGAGGAAGGCTCAGGTGGATCAATAGGATCCATGGGTTCTTCCACATTAGTCATTGTTTCATCACCCTTTTCTTTCGGTTCCCTGGTGTCGGCTTCTTGAGGGCTCCTCAAAGTCGGAAGATTGTCCACCTTGCTGAGAGCCATATCTTCGTCAAAGGTGACATCATGACTAATCATGACTTCCCTTTGACTGGCTACATAGATTCTATAGCCCTTAGTATTTTCACCATAGCCCACGAAGATTCTTTTCTTTCTAGATGCACCCAATTTATTCCTTTTCTCTTTTGGCACATGAAAATATACAGGGCTTCCAAAAATTCTAAAATGAGATACGTCAGGTTTCTCACCGGTGAACATTTCTTCAGGAGTCTTGGAACCCAATGCTTGATGAGGGCATCGGTTTTGTACATATACGATGGTGTTTGCAGCTTCGGCCCATAGAAACTTCAGAAGTCTTTGATCATGGAGCATGGCACAGACAACGTCCACAATCGTACGACTCTTCCTTTCTGCCACACCATTTTGTTCAGGAGTATATGGTGTAGTAGTCTCCCTCTTAATGCTAGCCTCTTTACAAAAGTCATGAAACTCGTTAGATTCATATTCAGTCCCATTATCAGTGCTTAAGATCTTGATCTTCTTTTCGGTTTGATTCTCGATCAAGGCTTTGAAGTGTCGAAACCAAGAGAACACTTCATCCTTCTTTTTCAAGAAGTATATCCAAGTCTTTCGAGAATAGTCGTCTGTAAAATTAAGGTAATATGAATATCCTCCCAAGGAGTTCACAGGCATCATACCAAATATGTCTGAGTGAACCAACTGTAATATATCGGAGTTCTTGCTTTGGCTTGAAGGGAATGGTCCCCATTTGAGCTTTCCTTCGGCACATCTCGGACATACACCTTCTTTCTCTACTTGGAATTCGGGCATCCTTGTCACCATTTGTCTTACATCGGGTAGAGCTTTATAATGAAGGTGGGCAAACCTCCGATGCGAAAGTTTGGATTGAAGAGATGTGTCATAAGACATTACACCTAGCGGACTTCCACTAACCTGATATAATGAATCAACTCGAGACCCAAGAGTAAAGGCATCTTTAACATTGTTTTTCCATACACATACCTTGCCATCGCTGAAGGTCACCTTGTAGCCTTTGTCTTCCATTGCCGAGATGGACACTAGGTTCTTTTTGAGGTCAGGTACATATAATACATCTTGTAAGTGGATCGTATTACCTTGATTCA
>APFE031417302.1:0-13950 GCA_000404065.3 Pinus taeda | reverse complement strand
CGTTATAAATCAAATTCAGGTTCCTTTGTAGGAGCCTTGCAAACCCACACACTTTCTTCTGACTACTTACCTTTATCATCACCAGTGGTCATACTGCTCCTGAGCATCATGTTTACGTTTGGGTCTTCTTCGTGTGGCTCAGACCTCATCATTTGCAAATTCTGAGTCGGAGGAGGCTGGAGTACCCTTTTTTCATGCATCCTTGCTATCAATGTAGGGCAGTCTTCTACCTCATGATAAAACTGAGTACAATACCAACATGATGTCCTTATCGGGTTTGTACAATCACAGGAATAGTGCCCTAGCCCTCCATAATTGTAACAAATTAGTTGTTCACAACCCCTTCCTGGTTCCATTCCACCTCGACCTCGTCCGTGCCCCTGAAATCTAGCGTGCACCATTCCTATATTTGGGTTGAGGGCTCGCATTTCAGTCTGATCCATCATTAGTTTGTAGCTTATGCAGGAGTGTTCATCATGGCTTACCAACCTGCATAAATTACAAAACAATTGTTGGGACGTCTGTGTATACTTATGCAATAGATGACAATTATCGATAATGTGTTTTCCTCCTATCTAAAAAACCGTGCAACATAGAGTAGGCACTGTGCTTGGTCCTGCTTATGAGATGTTGTATACTTCAACATGAAAGACAAGAAGTGCTCTGGGAATGTCATGCTAGAGTTGCGAGAGGCCACATTGTTTGCAAAGATGGAGTGTGTGTAGATCCTACAAAGGTTGCATAAATTATTAACATGGAACCCCGACATAATGTAAAGTAGTTAAGGTCTTCCCTATGCCATACAGGGTATTATTGATGATTCATCAGGAATTATGCATCAATTACAGCCCCTATGGAGAAATTACTAAAAAATATGGAAGCATTCACTTGGTCGGAGGCCTGTGAAGCAGCACTTAACAAGTTGAAAGAGAAATTGGTAAGTGTTCCTATCCCTGTATATCCAGACTAGAACAAGAAATTTCATGTACATATTGATGCATCATGGATTACACTAGGAGTAGTACTAGCACAATTGGGAGAGAGAAATATCAATCACCCAATGTACTTTTCCAGTAGGAAATTATCAACTTCAAAAAGAATCTATATGAGAACAGAGAGAGAATCACTGGCCATGGTTTACTCTCTACAAAAATTTAGGAATTACTTGCTAGGAGCACCATTTATATTCTTCACAGACCATTCAACACTAAAGTATTTGGTGAAAAAATCAATATTGGAAGGTAGAATATGTCGTTGCTTATTTCTCTTTCAAGAATTCATGTTCAAGGTAGTCATAAAACCTAGAAGACTAAATGTGGGGCTAGATCATCTATCAAGATTGAAGATTGGAGAGAATGAAGGGTCATTAGATGATCAGTTACTAGATGCAAAATTATTCAAAATAGAGGCAATTCTGGACTACTTAGAAGAAATTGCTAGGCTACTAATAATAGGGTACTGCCCGGACGGGCATACGTCAACACATAAGTGACATCTAATAGTAAGGGTAGTGGATTACCAGCTAATCACAAGACATCTCTACAAAATGGGTCTGGATCAAATTATGAGATGTTATATACTTCAACATGAAATACAAGAAGTGCTCTGGGAATGTCACACTGGAGTTGCAAGAGGCTATGTTAGAGGGAAAGCCACCACAAGGAAAATACTACATGTGGTATTATGGTGGCCAACCATCCACAAGGATTTTAAGGAATATGCTAAAAATTGTGATGTCTATGAGAGAGTTGGAAAGCCATCACATCGAGATTAACTACCTTTAAACCCAGTTCACATAATGCATATTTTCGAGAAGCGGGTAACAGAATTCATCAGCCTTATAAGACCACCAGCATGACATTCACATGTAAGGTACATCATAATGGCTACAGAATATCTCACACGATGGGTAGAAGCAACACCAGTCGAGGACTATACAACCAACATGCTGTAATATTTATTTTTGAATGCATAATATCAAGGTTTGGATGTCCAAAAAGCCTGACAAGTGATCAAGGGACACATTTCATAAATGAAATTGTTGAATCTCTTCTTAAGAAATTTATGATTCAATGTCACAAAATTATCCATATCACCCACAGGCCAACGAAATTGTTGAAGCATTTAATAAAATATTGGATAAAGGCCTCACAAAATTTTCATCAGCTAACAGGGACGACTAGGATGAACGCGTGCCAAAAACTCTATAGGCCTACAGAACGACAATGAAAAGAATACATAAACAAACGCCATTCCAGCTGGTATATGGAAAAGAAGAAGTGGTCCCAGTAGAATTCATAGTGCCAAGCATGTTTATTTCTCAAGCAGCAAAAATGACAGATGATGCAACATTAAAAGAAAGAATGGATCAACTGATGGAACTCGATGAATCAAGATTCCTAGTTGAGTTTCACCAATCGGTAGAGAAAAGGAGGCAGAAATATTGGCATGACAGACATATCAGAGAGAAAAATTTCCAAGTCAGAGATCATGCGTTGTTATACGACAAAAATTCCAAAAGTTCCCTGCAAAATTAAAAATGTACTGGTTGGTCCCGTTTATAGTTACAGAAATCAAAGATTCTGAAGTGGTAAGAATAACACAACTGGATGACATAATATTACCAAGATAGGTGAACGACGCATGCCTGAAACCCTTCCACAAGCCAACAACCATACCATCAAATTAAAGTTTCATGGAAAAGAGTGGACAAAGTAGGTCGTAGTCAATAATACCTAGTCAGTTCATTACCAAGTTTATTTGTATTTCCTGTCTTTTATATTATTTTATATTTTTCAATAAGGTTGAAACAACTATGCCATGATATCACAACCCATTTGTGGTCAGGGGATAGTCACATGCTTTGTCAGTCTTCATGGTCACACACTTTGTCAGTCTTTCCATAGTACCACTAGTCCTTTCCATAATAAGTAACTAATAATACAACTATCAAACAGAGGTCTATAAAATATTTTTCCTGTTAGGAACAAAATTGAGCTAATAAATACACCCCATTATGAAAAATTTAATAACCATGCGACCCACTTTGTCCTTCCCCGTTACCTGTCATATATGTCAGGTCCAAGTTAGCCAACGACGGCAAAGCACGGTTAAGCTGTATGGGGAAATTTTTTGTAGCAATTAGTTGCCAAGTCCAGTCAGAAAATGTCATGTCAAGTCAATCTACTTAATTTGCATGATGTAGGAAACTACATAATTTCAAACGCAGGTAGCAGAAGAACTCCAAATTTTCTCTAAAGAACAACAACAATAGAAGGGTAGAAGTTTGAGGCCTCCAATAACAATTATCTACCAGATACGAAGATAAATGGAAAAAGGAATTATTTCAGTTCTAGAAGACAGTCTCGATGAGCGGATTATATTGTTGGAAAATCCATATGGAAAATATGATAAATCCGCCTTGGTGGACGATGATCTTATGGATTTCTTCCAATTTCCAGTGCTAAAGAGGGAGGTGTATACATAGGAAATTCCAAAGGGAGATGGCATGATGACAATCAGGTTCAAAGAATATTTCAGATGTCTACAAGGATCGACGTTAATCAATCTGAAGAGTCTACCTTTTCGGCACACAGCTAGCTATGATGCAGTGCACGAAGCTCCCAGCTAGTAGAATGCATGGAGGATCGTTGTGACTTGATAAGGAGTATCCAATTCACGTATATGATATTAAACATTCCACAGGACTTTCGGTAGGAGAAAATGCAGTAAATGCAATGTTCCAAGTAGGAATAAAAATAGCAAAGGAAGGAGAGAATGACTATTATGGAAAATATGGGAGAAAGAGCGGGGGAAGGGGAGAAAAGATTGATATTATTAGCAAAATTGAGATAAAATGTGCTTGCTATATAATATCATGAAAAAAATCAGACACTTTGCATGAAACAAGTCCACTCTGGATGCAACCTCAGTTGCAGAGCACTATTGTAAGGGAGAAGTGCTCAATTGGTTTGCTTTTGTACTGAATGAGCTCTTTGAGGTTCGTAAGGATATATAAAGTAGGAGTACCAATTTCATATTGAGATACATATTGATGAATTTAGTAATGTGGAAGTGGCAACCACCAAGAGGAATGGATATACTACAGATTACATAAGGACAACTGATAGCACTTAGGTATGAGCCATGGAGAGTTTTAGGAGACCTAAGCAACAAGCAGATCAAAGAGATGACCTTTTCCGAATGGTATGAGCTGATGCTGGACACAATTAGGTTGACAAAAAGGATACCCAAACTACTTCTAGATGAATTTTCTGAAGACATTTGGTTGGGAGTCTCGCATGGACACACGTACCTCAGACCCTGATGTGTCCACCCTGAGACCTTTAATATGAAGTCACCGAAATTTTGTTTTTTCCTCTCCACAACGAAATTGGGTCATGGTCGAGGGTTGCATGTGAGATCATCGAACAGAAATACCTATATTTGTTTGAAGGACTAATGCCACAGTCACATACAGGGGAAGCGGGAGAGAGTGGTAGAAAGAGATAAGCCAAGGAAGACATGGAACCGTTGGTGCTACAAATGGAACAACAAATGTTTGCAATAAGGCAGAAAATTGCAAGATTTGGTGAACCTTCCGGTGAGACAACCCAACCCATGCTTTTTCAAGGTTCTATTATGTTTACTCCAATAATCACAACTCCGCTAGCCATGGAAATTCCTACTATTGGCCTTGAATCTCAATCACAACCAACAATCCCAAAGCTTAGGAAGAAAAGAGTTGTCAAAAACTCAGAAACCAAGAAGCCCAGAACCACCGAAGTAATTCACATTGTTGACCTCACTAATGAGGTCAGACAATTGATATACACATCACCTATTGTAGAAGAAAATCCCCAAAATTCATCCGCCATTCCACCACAGTGGTGGGAACCTTCTCCGCACATAGCTTCCACCTTCACCACCTTGTTGGAAACCATCCCCCTCGTACAAGGATGGAAACTAAAGAAATGGAAGTAGACTCAACACAATAACATAGAGGGACCAACCATAGAAATGGCAACTAAACAGACTCGCTAGTATCGTTATTTCTTGGGTTGGGACCACTCTAGGGGGAAGAACCAATCATGACCATTCTAGAGTTAGCCAGAAATGAACAATACTAGCCAGTATTTCCTATAAATTTCCCATTGGTCCCCAACCATAATATCATTCCCTCCACTCCCTAGTTCAACCCACCATCATATCCAATAAACTCTCCCACCTCCCACTCTGAAAAATCCATTGCCAGTGGCTCACCCATTCAAGCCAACTTTCTAGATCGTAACACAATGAAAATCGAGACCCTGCAGCACTAGTCATTGACACAACTATTTTCATTCATCTAAAAATATGCGCAAAGAGCTGAAAGGATACATGATGACCTAGTCTGGGAACATGAACAATAGAAGAAGTATCTACAAGAAGTTACAGAGGAAAGAGATCACCTGAGAGAAGAAAATATAGATCTACAGGCATAGGTAGATCAGGTGACAGAAACATTTTGGTCACTCTAACCAATGTTAACAAATTTTAACACAGAAGCCCTGAAGGACATTGCAACATGCACATTGAAAATTTTTGCGACCACATTCAAGCAGCGTGCTCAAGTCTGGTGGCAACAAACACTGACATGAATAAAAAACTAGCGACAGTAAGATCAATATTGCTAGATTCAGTGGAGATATATTCCCGGACAATAGATGAAAAAATTAGTGTGGTAGCAGCTAAGAAACAATCACTAACTGATGGATATGGCCTAATGGATAAAGTTCATGACTGGCCAGTAAGCCTCACAATAAAGAATCATATAGTATATCCTATGATGGAAGAACAAGAGTGACCACCAACAGAAGTACCTAATAAAACAACAACAGGACCCATAATGCTCAAGATAGATTGACTCGAGGTCGAGTCAAAGAACTGTGGTTGGGGCCTTCATTTTGAATTTTGAAAAATTTTGACAATATGAAGAAGGGAAACTAGGTGGCGGTAGAAACAGTCAAGTTACAGAGAAGACAACTCGGAAGGGAAAAAAGAAAAATCAGTTGCGGGACGGTTGCAGCAAGGTGTCAGCAAAAAGCAGGGGCAGTCGAGCGGACAAGGCAGATGAAAGGTAGCTGAGGAAAGAGACAATTGAATAGAACTGGCAGTGAAAACAATGGAGGAGCATATAAAAGGAGGAGACCACAAGAAGAGAAGGGTGGGAATAGTTTTGGTAAAAGGTGAGTAGCAAGGAGGATGCGAGATACTAGAGTATCAAAACCGAAGGCCAGAGCAGTAACAGGAAAGCCTGAGTTGAGATATATTGGGAGTTGTGAAATTCTATAAGCCTGGTATTTTATGTATTTGTCTATGGCTGAGGCCGAATGTATAGTGTATTGAACGTTCTGTTGGACTAATATAAAGAGAAATCGGACTGGTTACTTGGTATCATGTGTGTATTTAGTTATGATTCATGGACCCACTAAAAGTTGTATATGTTGTGAATATATTCTCATGTTAGAGTGATTATCATGTTGATATGTTGTTAGATTAAATATAACCATTGGGCCACATATAGGGTAATGGTTAAGATATCCCTGACATTACACTAAACCCTTCTTATTTTCAGTTGTGGCATGCCTCAAGTGAGACTCCTTGTCCCTCGAGGTAAGGTGAAAATGCCAATGTTGTCCTAGACTACAACAAACCATTGTTGGCCCCTTATGCCTAAACTCAGGGTCTGTCCCTGATGCCATTTTGGTGCCAACAACAATGATGACCATGGTACCTATCTAAACTAGAACTAGAGTAAAGCTCATGTCCACTGCCTTGTCTATTAGGTGTATCCAAGAATCTACCATCTCTAATGGTATCATCTCTATCTGACCTATGCCCACCATGAGACCTGTTACCATATGCTCCATTAGTCTTTTACTCCATCCCATAATTGATCCATGGCTATCCATGTCTCTGTAAGCCTGACAAGCTTTCAAGAAGAACTACATTGGCCTTCACTTTTTTCTCCTATGCTCTGGAAAGTCTCTCTTATGACTGAATGATTAGTTCATTATCCTCTTCGCAACTCCTTATTTTTTCCTTCAGACTTCTCAAAGTGTATTCTATGTGAGGGGAGTACTCATCATGATGATGCTCATCTGATATGTAGGGATAATCTCATGAACTATAATCCACCATTTTTCTAGTCATCGTTGATATTCTTCTTCCTGCAAGTATATCATGTCAACTAAACCAAAACATAAATATAACCAGCATACATCAGTATAGTTTAGGGGAGGATATCTCGTCTGCAAGATCAACCAGATTAGCACAATACATGTATGAACATAATCATATCAATACATAGACATCATCTCAATCATCATCCCAGTTTTCATGCATGATGCCACAAAGTATAGCACCGACTAGACCCAATGCATGTGTTGGATAATTTATTTGTTCTTAAATTACTTCATTAATTTTCAACCAAGGTTTGTGTACTTGTTAGGTGTATTTACACTATATATGCTAGAAATTCTATCTATGGATTGAATTATTTTAAGTATGAAATTATCCTAAGTATAGACAAATGTTTGAATGATATTTAGAGAGTAAACACGCACAAGTTCTTTCTATTCAAAGTTATATCAAAACCCAATTACATAACTATTTGGAAATCTATTGCTTACATAATTGAAAATCTATTTTAATTGCATAATTCAAAACTTACTTCTACTTGCATTAAAGGAAATGTTAGAACAAAATTGTAGGAAAATGATTCTAATGCTACTTGCAAAATTGAAAACACTACAACACTATTTTGCTGAAAGGAACTTCTACACTAATTGCATAAAATTAAACTACATAAGAAAAACTTAATTCCTAATTGCGAAAAGAAAAGAAATGAATTACAATTACAAAAACAAACTCTAACAGGAATAAAAATCAAATGAGAACTTGAAACTCTAAATGATTACTGATGTGTGTAATCAACTCTAAAATAAATTTATTTTTCCATCTATGAAATTAACTGAGTAATGAAACTTGACAGGAAATGCGTATGAAGGTTAAATATTTTTGGTAATTTTCCTTTTATGAGCACTCTGAAACCAAAACTAGAAAAACGTTATTGTGATGAAACTAATCAAGAAAATACTTTAGAAAATTATCATACTATGAGTAGATGGAAACATAAACAAAACTAAATAACCTTACAAACTTGACAGGGGGCACTCCTATGAGGTTAAGTCTGTTATCGATCAGATGATTTCTTAGTCACGCATTGAAAATAGAGCACTGTATTAACTCAAAACAGTGTATCAAAAATTATGGAAATGAACCAAAATAAACTTAATAATTGAATTGTCTTTTGGTTTCACCTTATGGATTTTATACAAGTTTTCATTAAACAACTTTAAGAGTTTTATGTCAATACAAAATGAAGTTATTCTTCCATGTAGGAAATAGATTTAAACTAAAACTTTATCTCCTCATGATTTTATACTGAAAAATAAAATCATGAGGGATTCTTCTTGGATCATATCCTCGTGATTGAACAATTCTTCTGCATGCTTTCCTGATGTCATTTTGATCTCCTATTGCCTTTACTTGACCGTTGCACCCTCATACGTAGAGTTTGAATTTGAGTTTGACTCTTAGATCTCTTGATCTTTGTAGTTTTCCAAGTCGTGCCAGAAGGTGGTCATCCATCTAATGAAAATTTGTCATCTTCAAATACCATTCATCCCTTTATTGATGCATGAAAACCTATCTAATCATGGATATGGCTACAAAATTCAACATTAGCTGCGGAATGTCCACAATTTTATTATTGTAGGAATTATTTCATTCTAATTCATAAAGAAACATAGATTCTAATCATGGATGATAAATACCTTTCTATAATTTGAATTGACCTTGAGAATTTTGATATTGCTACAAAAATGGTGACAAAAAGGTGAAGGAGATGGAAGCAAGTAGTAAAAAATGAAACAATTTCAGACTTCAACATTCCCCCACACCAAAGGTTTTGCATGTCCTCATGCACCAAAAATTCAAAATTGGTTCTTTTTCAATGTATGATTTTTGAAGCATGTACAAGCACATCTAAATTAGTTCTTTTCTTTATTTTCCTAATGCTAAAAATAGCCCTTGGTCTCTTCATCATAATAGTACTCTGCAATCACCTGATTGTATTCTTAAGGAACTTGTTGTTAGCCTTGAGTTTCTTATTTTTCTTATACCAATGGTAGAGATGCATAATTATGTTATCATTTTGGGTTCTTAGTATCTCATTTTATACCTTTGCTTCTTCCCTTTCCCATGTCAGGTGTTTATTAAGAACCTTTAGCTCATATATGTCCCTTTTCAAAGCACCTTCAACACTGTATTCTTGTTCTGGAGTTTGTTTTGTCAAAGAAGTTTCACCAATTTCATTCTTTTTATTCTGAGAGAGATTTTCTTTATGTTGTGCTCGTTTTTCCAAGGATTCTACATAATCATAAGTTTCTTGCTAGACTAGGTCAATGTCTGGAGTTTTTCTTGTTAGAATCACTATGTGAGGTGTTGTTCTATCCTTATTCTTCAAGGTCAAGCATTTCTAGACATTGTGTATTTGAAATTTTTGAAATTCTTCTATTTCTTCCCAATTTTACCCGTGATCTTTTAGTGCCTAGAATTTTTTCTTTTCTAACCTCTTTTTTTCTCTTCTTTGTTTTTTCACTTTATTTAGGTAGCTTATAAATTGAGTTGGTTTTCTTTCTTCTAAGCCTCCATTTTTCATTTTTCTTTTTACATTTCTCAAAGTACTAGGATAGTGGAGTATCAAACCCAAAGAAGACTTCTGGTACTTTTGCTTCATTCTGTTCTTGACTTTCTTCTTCAAATTTCTCTTTTTTAGGGTTTGGGTTTGATGCTGACCTTCATCAACTTCGTATAACCCTACTACAGGTTTTTCTTCCTGGATTTCTATAAAATGATTTTGAACTAGGAAATATTGGCAATTTTCTCCCTTAGTTTCTAAATGTGCCTCTATAAGGATTTTGATGAGTCCATGATGGTAAAGAGAATTATCAATCGATCTAGACTTTCTCTATATACTAGATACCATCTTTATAAGACTTTGAAGAAAAAAGTAAGGAAAATTGATTTCATTCCCATCAATAAAATGCATCAAAAGTTGGGCATGGTAGAAAAACATAGTTCCAAACCCTCCTTCAAAAGTTGAAATTTTTTGAATAACTAATAATAAATTTATCCATTTTATTTTCAGTGTTCTAACTGGGATTCCCTTTTAGAGATGGATATATCCATACCTGGTTCTTTGAGGAAGTGTATCCAATTATTCTCCTTGATTTTTCTATTCTTCAACTAATTCTCCCCTTTCCTGGACAATTCTGTAGCTTCTACCATGATAGAATCTATTAGAATAAGATTGATATCTCTAATTTCTTCCTCAACCCCATCAAAAGCTCGAGAAAAATCTTTGGTAACCTCTGCCTCATGCTCGTCGATATTTTCAAAGAAATTAAGGCATCATACTTGCTGCAATCTGTCTCTTACTCTTAGGTATGCTTGAAGAAACTTAATTCCATTTGGTTCAGAGCAAACAATAATGCCCATGTTGAGAAGAAGTTTTGGTGCCTGTTTTTTTCCTTTCGATAGGGATGATGGAAGATTTATACAAAAGGGAATGAGAGAATTTTGAATGGTAGGTGTTTTAGAATGGAGCAGAATGAAATGAAATAGAGTAAAATGATAGTGGAATAAGGTGCCCAAGGAAGAATGTGTTTTATGATCAGACTATTTCTTCCATATAATTACCCATGATTCTGAGATCCGATTTCATAAGATCGGTGGAATTTATTTGATTTTGATCAGTTTGATCTAACTGACTGAGTAATTATTATGGAATGGGATATAACAGCTATGATTGTGAGTGTAATTTTGTTTAGTAGTTTTATAATGTCTTTTAATGATTCAAAATTTTCTTTGATAAAATCATCCATGAATTAAAACCTAAAATCTTATATGAAAAATAATTCAACATCATACATACCTTTACTTTTGTTAATTCCCTTGATATTCTTTTTCTTTGAATTTTCTGATGTTGATGTAGAATTTAGGCTTGGCTGCAAAATCGAAGCTCAACTGTAGAATGATACAAATTTTATTGTTGCTTATCATTCTTTGAATTTTTCTTTTTTTATGAGGAGAAGACTCTGTATTGTCGCTACTTCTTTTGGAGGTGAGTGAAAAAGTCTGTTCCTTAGAAGTATTGCTTTCCACCTAAAATTTATTAGAAGAAGAAGGATAGAAAGAAATAGGGACAATAAAATGGAATCCTGAAAATCTAAACCAATAAGAGTCTTGGATTTTAGTTAATATTTTTTGTATAAACATGCCAACATAGTTGGTTTTCATGTTTATACTTTTATTATTATTTATATTTATAATGGAAAAAATTACAATGAAGTTGGAGAATGAGGAGAAGAATCTCCTTTCTTGACCAACTTGAATTAAGAATTCTCTTGCAAACATTTGACAAAATCTTACTTTGTTAGTGGTTTATGATAAAACCTTAGTCTATGACAACTAAAAAGGAAAGTAACCTATTCATCATCAATTTTTTTTATTTTTACTACTCCATTATAAAAAATAGTATCAATCTCATAAGGACCATGCCAATGAGTTTGAAATTTCCCTTGAAAATATTTGAATTTGGAATAAGAAATAAGAGCCCAGACACCTTGCTTGAAATTCTTATCTTTGATAAATTTGTCACATCACTTTGGTCTTTGTTGCTAAATTATGCTAGTTCTTTGAATAACATCTTGTTAGTTCTCATCTAGCTCATTTAATTGTGTTAATATCTGTTTTTTAGCTTTTGATAAAATAAGGCCCAATTTAGTTGTTGTTCTGAAGGTCTCCACTTGGAATTCAATTGGAAGCAAAACTTGCTTCCCATAGACAATATCACAAGGAGTATGTCCAAATTTGTTCCTCCATGTGGTTCGATATGCCCATCATGCTTCTGGAAGCTTTTCTGCCCAATCCTTCCTATGCAAATGCACAATCTTGGTGAGAATTGGTTCAAGTACGTTGTTGGTGTATTCCACTTGTCCATTGGATTTTAGGATGATATGGAGTATACTTTCCCTACTTGATATTATATTTCTCCATGATCCTTTTCACCAACTAGGATGTGAATTGAGTACCTTGATCTGTTACAGTTTCTCTTGGAACACCAAAATGAGTAAAAATAACCTCAAAAAGAAATGTAGCTACACCATTTTCAGTTGCAAATAAAATATGTTTAGTGTCTACCCATTTTGTATCATAATCTGTGTAAACAATTATGCACCTTTTTTATTTATATGGAAGATTTATTGGTCCAACAAAATCTGTAGTCCATTTTTCAAAAGGATCTACAAGTACCTGTGGCTGTAAAGGCATCTCATCTCATGGAATAGGCTTTCCCATTCATTGAAAAATATCACATCTTTTGACATATTCTTTGGCATCCTCGAAAATGGATGGACAATAATATCCCAAAAGAAGGATTTTGCAAGCATTTCCCTTGTCAGCAAAGTGTCCTCCACATGGTTGAGCATGGAAGGCTTTCAATATTTTAGGTACTTCATCTTCTCGAACACATCATCATATGATCAAATTAGGTCCAATTTTGTACAATTCTCCATTTATCCAAGAAAATGGTGCATTCATTGTTGGCATTATGTTTCTGGTATGGTTATATGTTACAAATGTTGTACTTGATGGCAACACCCATGGCATGGCTCTCAATATGGTGAGAATTAAGAAGTACGCAGGAGAAAAGTTCACGAAATTTTATGCAAAGAAATGTTTATAAAAGTTTATTTCATGTGGAGAAAAGTTCATAGAAATTTATGCAGAGAAAAGTTTATTTCATGTGGGAAAACTTACCTTTGGTCCATGGTAGTTAGTCCTTGGAATTTGAACCTATGGTTTTTGGACCACGGCATCTCGACAAACATGTTGATCCCTAGTATTGAGTTGATGGTATTGGTTGTTATGGTTTTGGCCCGTGGTATTGGTCCATGATTTGAGGAAGAGCTTGCCTATATAAAGCAAAGGAGATCATTTGGCTTGTGTATGCTTTTGGGTTGAATATCTTAAGATCTGAAATATTGGGTTATTGTTTCAAAAGCTCGATCTATATGAAAGTGAAGTGGAAAGCGAATCTGTGAAGGGTGATCTCTCGAGCGCTGCAGCTGCAGAAGTGCGGAGACGCCACAGGAGATGCCACAGAGGCGCCACAGAAGGCGCAGTGCGGAGATGCCACAGGAGACGCCACAGAGGCGCCACAGAAGGCGCAGTGCGGAGACGCCACAGAGGCGCCACAGAAGGCGCAGTGCGAAGACGTCACAGGAGACGCCACAGAGGCACCACAGAAGGCGTAGTGCGGAGACGCCACAGGAGACGCCACAGAGGCGCCACAAAAGGTGCAGTGCGGAGACACCATAGGAGACGCCACAGAGGCGCCACAGAAGGGGCAGTGCGGAGACGCCACAGGAGACGCCACAGGAGACGCAGTGCGGAGACACCACAGGAGATGCCATAGAGGCGCCACAGAAGGTGCAGTGCGGAGGCGCCACAGAAGGCGCAGTGCGAAGACGCCACAGGAGACGCCACAGAGGCGCCACAAAAGGCGCAGTGCGGAGACGCCACAGGAGACGACACAGAGGCGCTAAAGAAAAGGAAATTGTGTATCTGTCTTAAGATCTTTTGTTGACTGATTTTTTGTTGATAAGGTGTTCTGGGTTTACTTTACTGTTATTGTGGATCTGGTGATCTGGGTGACTTACTGGTACTTGATGATCATTTGATGTTTATGGATCCAGTTTGAAAATTTATGAAAAGTGGTCCTTGAAAGAAAAGAAGTAGGGGGTTGTAGCTCCCTTCCAGGAGAGACTGGAAAACGAGAGA
>APFE031417296.1:0-16673 GCA_000404065.3 Pinus taeda | reverse complement strand
CCACTTACAATAAAGAAATGTATTCCATTGTGTAGGCATGCTATCAATGGAAACATTACATTTTGGGGAAGGAAACTGTCATCCACACAAACCACCGCCTCTACAGTTCATACAGACACAAGGGAAGTTGCAGAATAATCGCCATAAGAAATGGTCCACCTATCTACAATAGTTCTATTTGAACATTAATTATAAGAAGGGCATCACCAATAATGTCGTTGATTGCCTCAGCCAACCACTATTCATGGTGCTAATCACTATGCTCGATTCCTGTGGGCACAAGACATCGGGGTGGCCAAATCTTTAAAAGAGCTATCCAGAATTCGGCAGCATATACCAAACACTCTTGGAAGGGAAGAAAGTTCCAAATTTTCACCTTTAGTATGCACTGTTATGTCACTTGGGACACATATGTGTTCCTTCAAGTGAGCGTGCCAAGATGATTTGGGAGGTGCACTACAGTCAAGTTGCTAGACATTTCTGAGTAGAGAAAACAATGGCGGTATCGCAGAAGTATTTTTATTGGCCGAAACTTCGTCAGGATGTTGGGAAGTATATTAGATCATGCATCGCCTACACCATTGCTAAACCAACCATGAATAAGCAAGGCCTATATACTCCTCTACCTACTCTTGGTCGGCCTTGGGAATCTGACTCCATGGATTATATGTCAGGCCTTCCTTCTACTAAGCATGAAAACGATTTTGTTTTCGTGGTCGTTAATAGATTCTCTAAGATGGTCGTCATGGCAGCCTACAAGAAGAGTGTCACAACAAAGGCCATTGCTAATCCCTTCTTTGAGCGAGTGTGGATACAATTTGGGATCCCACAGTCCATTAACTCAAGTGGAGACAATAGATTCTTGAGTGCATTTTGGTCAAGTCTTTGGTCGATGTTGGATACGAAACTCACTAAGTCCACGGATTTCCATCCCCAAACTGATGGCCAAACAAAGGTTTTCAACAGGATGATTGTACACATTCTGCGCATGTACAACTCGAAGCATCCACGCACATGGGATGAAATTCTCCCCTATGTCCAACATAGCTACAACAGAGCTCTCCACAGCTCAACAGTCCACAACCCCTTTCAGGTAGGGTTGGGATTTAGGTCACGTGTAGTTGAAGTTGAAAGGGTTAATAGCTTCATTGAGTGCATTCAACACATCTGCCAATAGGTCCATGGTATATTGGATAGATCCAATACTAAGTACAACCAATGCCATGATCAGCATTGAGTGTCGCACAATTTCAAGGTGGGTGACAAAGTTTGGCTTCATTTGCAAAAAAGGGCACCTTGTTGGACCCCACTGCGAGCTTCGCACGCTCCGATATGGACCATACATTGTCATCAAGGCCTCTGGTGACAATTCCTTCAAGCTCAAAATCCCACCATTCCTTGGTCTACTCCCAGTGTTCAATGTAGATCGCCTTCGGCCATTCTTCCCACCATTGTTGGACACATCTAACATTGCAGAACAGCGCACACCAACAAAGCTCAACCTGGACTGCATTGAACATGCCACAACTGATCAGATCATGGACACACATATCAATAACACTTGGCAATAGAGGATACAGCTATATCGAGTTGTTAAACTAGGCCAACTCCATCACCAGGGCAAGTGGTTCCCCAGGGACCAAGTTCAATAGAAATTTCCTCACCTCATGGAGGCTCTGCACACAATGGAAACCATTGCTTTGTAAGGGGGGAGGAATGATCTAGGTGGATATTGGTGGCCACTCGTCTATTCCACCTAGACCCCCCCAGTGAGTTTCATATGTTTCCTTAATTGTAGCACAATTTACTATTTTTGGCAGTTTTTTGGGCCTTGAACTTCCGGAACCGTTTTGAGGCCCTAAACGACATTTTTTTGGAAAAATTCCTTCATGACTATTTAAAAAATCTCATCAACAATTTTAGTCCTCAGAGAGATCTTTCCAATGAGGTATCGTATGCGTCAAATGGAGATAATATGACCAAGTTATGACCCCGAGAAGTTGGCTGCCTAACTAACCCCAACAATGCCCATAAACTCTTGGTGTTACATCTCCTCAGGTTAGGGTTTTGGTTGTTTACGGTTTTCCCTTATTGTTCAATAATAAAAAGGCCCTTGAGCCTCATTATAACTCAGTTTAGAGGCATGTAGCCACCACATCTCTTCTAAGAGATAAGCTACCATCACTCGAGCTATCTTATTTCCATTATGTTTGTAAGCATAGTTCAGTATTTTCTATTAATGAAATGAAGTGTTTTTTTGTTGCATCTCTGTGTTTATGATTATATCTACAAGTTGTTGCGTTCATGTTTAAGTTCAAATCACTTTGAGATACTGAAAAACGTGGATGATAATGCCTATCGACTCAGTTTACCATCATATATTCACATTTATTCAGTTGTGAATGCAGAGAATTCGAAACTCTATAAGCCTTCCATTGCTAGATCAGGAAGAGGAATAGGTTCTACCTTCTATGGAGGATTTGGCACTAGACGCTCAAGCAGAGTTGAAAAAAGATACTTTTTTGTAGAAGAGTTCCAGAACTAGAAGATAGGTGCAGCATGACCTTTGGCAAATTGGGTTGGAGGAATAACTTCCAAGCAAATGGTATACCAGAGAGAAGGTGGAGGAAAAAATTCCTCAGTTCATTCAGTAAAAGATTTTGAGGACCAAATCCATGGGGAGGTGTGATCTAAATTGGATCACTATATTGTTTTACATCTATCTCGATGCATTTGGAGTGGAAAAAGTGGAGGAATCAACTCACGGGACTGTTTTTACTGGCGAGACCCAGCTTGGTGAAATGGGGCCTAAAACTTTCTGGGAGTGTTTTGAGACATCAAATGACGTTTTTTGTGGTTAAAACTTTGTTGCTTTAACATGCATATTTTCATATTGTTATAAACATAGAGACATTTCCAACGACATAAGAAGCGTGTCAATTGGAGCCTGTATGCAAACGTTATGCCACTCATAAGTTGACCTTCATGTTTTCACACCAATAGTTCGGGAGGATATCGCGTCAGCCCCCATTATTCATGAAAAGGGGCTAGCCACATGTTTGTGATGTAAAATAATATAGACGAGTCTATTTTATAACTCTAGTTATGAATTGATGTAGTCAAACTTAACCACTAGTAGACTATCAAGTTGTGTTATAACCGAGCCACTAGGAGGAAGAAGCATTTCATTCTTTTGAGAGAATTTTGGTCCATAGCTGAGCAAAGATAGCTAGGAGATATAGGAGGTAGAGCACACAAAGAGGATATGTGCATTGTAGTAGCCCATGGGCCAGAAGCATTACTACTTTATACCTGCAACCATATTTCCAGACAGAGAAAAAAAGCGAAACGACCTCACCTTCCAGCTAGGTTATCTTCCTAAAGGGTTTCCCAAAGAACATATCTTGTGTCTTGTGTGTGTGTGTGTGTGCTTATTTTTTCGTTCTCTACTTTTTTGCATAATTTACATTCGCATGCATACACTAATTACAGTTAAATCCACGGATCTTAAAATTCAATAAACTGTAATAATATAGAATTTTCAAAGTTTTAATATAATATTATTAAATTTGTTATAACAAAATTTCTAGCGTAATATACACAGCAGTTTATAAATCAACATAGGAGAGATGGGATCTTTTACCCCTTAAACTGGCAAAACAAGATCCTAATAGTTATCCATTATTTCATATGGCATTAACAAGCGTTGACTTATATCTTTATGTCATTCATAGAAATTGAACGTGATGGTTGGGGTTATGTTTCTATTTTCTTTTACTATGTTGTAGCGAAAACTCTTATGAAGTAAAACATTATTAAGATAAGTTTTAGAAAAGGTAAATTGGAGAGAAATTGGTCAAAATTTACATTACTAAAAGGAATCAACAATAAGATACATAAGCATTTGAGACAACATTTTTATCAAGTTGCTTGAGGATTAGTAACATCTTGACACTGAAGAAGATGTTGGGCTACAGCTTTGTACACAATTTTTTCAAACGGTTGCACTCTTTTTTCCCTAGATTTACCCACTTTTTTACCTTCCTATCATCCACTTTGCTCTATGAATTGTCCTATCAGGGATCCATAAGGTATTAAAAGTTATGTGGCATGATTTTCTTTTCGTTTGGTATTTAAATGAGATCTAAATCATTTTAAAGCGTGAATATTATAATTACTACAAGAACTTACAACTCTTGAAGTTACTTCGTTTATGAAGAAATAGTCAAATGAAGACAGGAATTCATGTATTTTGTGGATTCTTAGACAAACATAGATCACAAGAAGCCCCTTTTTAGCATTAAATAAAAATAGAGATTGCATCCTTTATTCTGTCCAAATTTTGCTCCACGGAACCTATTAATATTTTGGGCAAATTCCGTATTGTGATTCCTTCTTGGAAACAAGGTTGTAATTAATTGATTATATTCATCATCTTCAATGATGTGAAGAATTTGTATGATATTATTAGGAAAATTATTGTAATCATGAAAGCGGGTGAACACGCTCAACAATTAATTGATAATTTTGGAACCGTTGACATTTTTCAGAGATTAATCCAAAACTCTCCATTATGATATTGTTGTGTAGAGGTTTTATGTGTTTATGATATAATTTTGTTTTTATCTTTTATGTATATATGATGTTTATCTATCATATGGTATTTATATGATTAGTTAAACTGTGAATTTCTCCATAGTGTATGTTGAATTTGGTAGGATCCATGCGCTTTAATATACATTGTGTTTTCTTTTTTATTTACTTTAGTTAATTACATTAGTTGTAGCTTTAATTTCTTTCATTTCATTATATGTGTTTATTTCCAGAAATGGTTAGAGATTAGAAAACTTTTTCAAAGAAATTTCGACAAGTTGATATGAATGTTGGAAATGTAGTAACTATGCAACATATGATTTAATTACAATTTTGTCACTTGTGATCGTATCGGGTCTCAATCAATCTCACTAAAGCACTTGAGGAAGATTAACTGGTTTTATAAAGAGTTTTAGATTTTTGCAATTATGATAGGATAGTTTAACTTTGATCTTGCACATATTGTGCTTGCAACTCACAAGATTACGAGCCCCGGGTTGACATTAAAATGTAATGGAAATTATAGCATATAATTTTCTCAATAGTTAGATCTCATGCACCACTTCCCTCTTACACAGTAGCCCTTAGGCTCATGGAACACATCCCTATATGCTTGTAGCAAATCTTTCAGTTGTTTTTTTTTTTTAGTACACCCCTCCCGAGATGTCTTTTCTCTCACCACCTCTTCTATAGACTAGTTTTCTCTTAAAAATAGTAAAGCATACTTCTTGCTTGAATCGATCATTTTCTTGACGTGGTTGGCACTTACTAGTGAAATTTTGTACTTGCCCGTGTGTGCATTGATGGTCAAGGATTTTTCATCCTTGATGAGGCGATATTAGTTTGTGCTCTGCATGAATATTACATCATGTATGTAAATCATTCCAAACATCACTCCACACACATCAAGGGAAAATACATCTAGTTCTACTTCATCAATAAAATCAGCATTGATAGCAAATCTAATTTTGCATTATTTGGTTACCTTTATTTATGCATGCTTATTTACCCATCCCAATGGATATGGGCTTGGATGATCACAAATTTCATATCACAATTTGTTGACCAACTCTGCTACAATGAGATTTTCATGTGATCCTAAGCTGAACAAAGCATCAAACTTTGTCTTCTTGAAGGTATCTTTATAAGGAATATTTTAATCATTTCCTTATCTTCTTGTTGTTGAGGGCTACTCAAATTCACCTCCTTCTACATTGATGTATAGATTATCTTCTCATCTGTGTTTGAGGTTCTTTCATCCTGGTTGCATGAATCAATGGACATGAGATTCTTCTTCTTTTCATATCTATATTTAATTTTTGGATTAAGTTTTGGATGCAACTTCTAACACTTCTCCTTTGTTTGACTATTAATGTTACAGTGGTTGTAGTGGTTACTAGGATTTTTGCACCAGTGTGTTGTGGTTGTTTCCTTTTTCTCCTTTCCCCCAATGTACTGCTTCTTCCCCTCCTCGGAAGCATCTTGGCACTCTTTCTACTTTGACCCACTTGATTTCCCATTCTTATGGCTTATGTTCTCCAAGTATTATGCCTATACAAAAGCTTCATCCATTTAAATTGGCTTGAACAACATCACTTTCTTCCACAAATGGTTGTGTAGACCCCCGAAATACTTGAGGAGTAAATATGGGTTTTTTTGGGAGATACCTAATATTATGGCCATATTTCTAATTTTGTGGTGTATTCGTGTACACTCTTCCCCTACTTTTGCCTAAATTAATGCCACTATATCCACTGGTCCTCTAGATACATGATATGATAAAATTGTGACTTTATGAGGGTTTTAAAATCCTCCCAATCAATCGGTAGAGGATCTCCCTCCAACATCAGAGTATCTATGTGGCTTTCCCACCAGGTCAAGGCATATTCCTCTAATTTCATCTTAGCAAACAAAATATTTTTCCTTCCTCTATATGGTGAACATCAAAATAAACTTCTAATTAGTACAACAAATGATTTAGCTTTAGAGCATATATATAACCTTGATATGGCTTGATGTTGACCTTCACTTCCATTTTGAATAGGGTCTATGAATATTTCATGACACTCAAACTTGGTTGATCCTTTTCGGGTTCTTTCTTAGATCCCTCTCTATTTCTTCTTGATTTTTCAATTTCAAGATCCAATCTAACCTCAACATTAGAACCTCCATCTTCTCCAAATAGCTCGCTCTTATTGGATAGGGCCTCCATGTGGAGGCTCACGTTATGGTTTATATCATCAATTTTTGCTTCTAGCTACACAAACCTCTCCTTTGCAAGATCATGATATTTTTTTAGAGATATGTCATCCATGACAAGGATTTTGTGAATTTTAGCTTAATTGATATAGATCCCGTACAAATCCCTAAAATATACCTAAATAAGCCTACTGTAATACCAATATGATCCATAAATTGTAGTGGATATTCCACTAGACAATTCATCACAACAAATCTAATAAAATTTTCCTTAAAAATATAAATTCTACACTATGAAGGTTAACTTCCCCTTAGATTTATGGATATGATAATTATTGTTTATTTCATATACATGCAAAATATAGTTATGTAAAACTAGAGAGTAGCTAAATAAAACTCACAAACCACAAATTAACACACCATATAACCTAGGAAACCCTTTTGAGAGAAAATAATAAAATTTTCCTTAAAAATATAAATTCTACACTATGAAGGTTAACTTCTCCTTAGATTTATGGATATGATAGTTATTGTTTATTTCATATACATGCAAAATATAATTATGTAAAACTAGAGAATAGCTAAATAAAACTCACAAACCACAAATTAACACACCATATAACCCAGGAAACCCTTTCGAGAGAAAACACAGCTAGAAGGTGAGGTTGTTCTACTCTTTTTCTCCGAATGAAAAATGGATGAAAGTACAAATAAGTGAGGCCTATAGACCATGGACTACTATAATGAAAAACTTTCTCTATTTTTTATCTCCCTGCCCATTCTCAGCTACTCTGCTTATCTATGGAACAAAAGGCACTCAAATAGAATTGAACTCCTTTTCCTCTTAGTGGTCTTGTTATAACACAGTTCGATATTTTGCTAGTGGTTAAGTTTGACTCCTTCAATTCTTAACTGGAGTTACAATATAGACTCTTCTAGAATCTTCATCATCATTATCATGTGGGTAACCCATTTTCCATGAAAAATGGATGCTTACGTGGCATCATCTCGAATTATGGTGGTCAAAATGAGAAGGCCAACTTTCGAGTAAAATAACTTTTGCATATGGCCTTTGGTTGAGCTGATTATTGCATCATTGGAAAAGTTTTTGTGTAGAGTAGTGAAAAAAAAAGTTTGGTTCTTAAGCAACAAATTTTTACTACCTAAAAATGTCATTTGATATCTCAACACAATTGTTGGTGTTTGAATATTAATGTATTAAGTCTACACAATTGTTGGTGTTTGAATATTAATGTATTAAGTCTTGTATAAATGGTGAATCCTTATAAATTATACGTTTCATATGGTGAAAATGTAATTACATAACATTGATATATGTTACGGATATGTTAATTTTTTTGTTTAATGTTCAACACAAACTGATATATGATATGAGATTCGATGGCCTCGTGTGTTACCATTTGTATCAGCTGTGCATTTATAGTAGTTTAATAGCGGGCAGTTGAGTGAGTAAATACATTTAACATGCTCCGAAACTAGAGTCAACCTCCAGGCCATCAACTGCATGGAGTGAGTAGTTTTCCTTTCAGTTTGATAGCAAGAACTGGGTGGAAAATATCGAAGCACTTGTTAAAACCCTGGTTGAGATTGTCAAGAAACGTTGGCTCTGCGCAACAACTAATTCCAAATACATTCACCCACCATTTAAACTTTCCCGCTTTAGTTCACAAAATGGTGGTCTGTTTCCGCAAAAGTCTTCTGCATTTATATCTGTTTATTGTAAAAGGTTTAACCCATTTCACACTTTCTCCCTACGTCATCATTACCCTATGTGAAAACTCGACTCTACATGTATAGAAATACTGGCTCGTTCTTGTAGCATATAGTAACCCAACATGTTTTTGTCTAATGATAAAAACAGCAGGCTCATACATATGTTTGAGAACTGGACTTTTCTTTTCCTCACAGAAATACCAGAGAGAATTCCATGACTTTGGTTGTAAAATAACGCTTCACCACCTCTACTTCCCATTCACGCATATCACATTCCAGTAAAAATCCTCTCTATCTGTAAATGCGCTTTGGTTTCCACATTTTTCTTTCAGCAACCTCTTCTCACAGGGTATGTTTATTAATACTGCATGACCCATGCTGTTATGTTTCGCATTGCATCTTTACCTCGTTCGCTAATCTTGACATTAAATTTTTGGATTATTGTCATTATTCATTTTTCTCACAAGAGGACTTTTCCAGATTTGAAAAGAAGCTTGATTTCGTTTGGAAAATTAAAACATGGGTTACCCGTTGTACATATCAAACCCAGTCCTCCATTGCAAAGTTGATAATTGATCAAGCTGCATGCCTATTGATACATATTCTATTGCCATACTCTTCTATGAATTATGAGACATGCTCTCTCAACTTCATAAAGTATATCACTTTGTTATACATATAAGCCATGCATATTTATATTCTTGCCAAAACTTATTCTAAACCACAAAATAAGAGCCATTTATCGCTTCCAAGCTAAAGAAATGCATACTCTTGAGCAAACATTGTTTGCTCAATCTTACAAATAAATGGTAAGGAAAAGGCCCATGCAGTCACCATGTTGACACATTCCATGCAGTCACCATGTTGACACATTCCATCACCCTACACCTATATGGTGCCCCCTATGTGGCATGTTAGGTTCCTAATATTTTCTATGCCACACAACGTGAGTTTTAAGAAACATCTACAATCTCGAAACATATTTGATCACATTTTATTTAATACTTATCATTATATAGGATGGAATTATGATTTATGTTACACTTGGGTGTTAGTAATGGGTGCATCACCAAAGTTAATGGATCTTCGAGAAGAAGTTAAGCACATATTGCAAAACACACAAGGAGCGTTGAATTATCCAATGCTCAATAATATTCCCCCAACGCTAGTTGGGGTGTTTCAAACTTGAGAACTTTGGCTTTGATACCACTTGTTGTAATCATTATTGTCGTTACACTAGAACCTGCAGGTGTGACACATTGCCATATTTAACACATCCTCAAGAGGTGGTTTAGCACGTGCAGAGATGCAAACACATAGGGAAGCTATTGGAGTATATCCCAAATTCCCAAATATCAGTCTATACATAATCAATCAATTACAATATTCCATGGTAACACATTGACACTTCATTGCATATTGCTATACTCATATATATTTTATATATATATTATTATATATATTATATTATATTATATATAATATATATATATATTATCTGCGAGATAGTAAATTGTATGTCTATTACAGTGCCACTAATAAAATCTTGAACAATCTTGTTGGATGTTAAATATTATCAACTTGATGATTTACACTCCTTTCATTACCACTCCCAAGTTACATCCTTTTCTTGTGAAGCTAAGAAAAAAATTATAGCACATGTTCTTATGGATATTTATGTACCTTCAATCTCAATATATGAAACTTAGTTGATAGTTAGTTTTATATTCCATGCATGTGCCATCCCTTCTCGCCTGTAATGTTTTCCTTGTCAATGTCTTTACATACATCCTAGAAATCAAATAGACATGATTATAAATTGGATGTACTTTTTTGTTCATTATCTCATGGTTTGAAGATCACATTGTACAATAGATAACTCAGCTAATACTTATAATGAGCTTTCACAATAGAGGTTCACATAATAATATAAGGGGGCACATTAGGCGAGGAAATGTGTTATGCAGGGAGAATTGTAATAAGAGAATTAGATTTTCTATCCATTTTGATGTTGACTTTGAGGATTTTAACCAACTCGTTCAAAATTGGAATCTTTACATGGGAGGCCTTTCACCTCATCATCCCACTCCACATCCTTCTCAACATATGTCGTTACCAAACCATAGCATTACAAATTCCACAACTGCACTAGTAGCCACTTTATTTTGATGGATGGGACCCAAATCCCATTGGGCCATCATCGGGACATGCTCAATGGCCATCGATTTCACACCATTTAGTACCCCTCTACTCTCTAATCATTGAGTTCCTTTAGCTGCTTCACAGGCCATGACTCAAAACCTTGACCAACATATTCATTCTCCAAATCATATACTTGAAGCAAAAATCCACCCACTTATAGTTCTTGCACACTCCTCCTTAGAAGCCACTTCCTCACACTCTCACATTAGTGTTTTAGGGACAGATAAGAGGAAAGATGTCTCTTTTGAAGACATGCATCCAAAAACACATGGGGGAGGAAAAGAAAAGAAAAGCAAGGGAAAGAAATTAGATGATAGGTATACTTCATGTCCAGAGCTTACATAATATTTCAAATTTTGCTTCACTATTTAGCTTTCATGCGGACTTCTATTTTTGGCACATATTCTATAGTATATTTTGCAACATACTTTATTTTCAGCCATCACTCTATTTTAGGCATGTGTGTGTGTACGTGCATGTGATGGTATGTTTTGAGGAGGCACAAGGTGTCTTTATGATATATGCTATGTGATGGTTGACATGGTGTTTAATTTATGCTTGCTTTATAATGCAGGAGCATCGGAGCACCCTTAATCAAAATTTAAATTCAAAGTTGTGAAAGAGGAGACGTGGACAAAGGTCTGAAAAGGGGCATTAATTCCCATTAAATTTAGTTAAAATGATAAATTTATTCCCTCAAAGGTAAAATGCATATGTTTCTAGAAGATTTGATTTGTTCTCCAAATATGCCATGTAATTAAAAGGAGAAATTCCAAGGGATTGTTAAGCGATTTCAGGAGGAAATCGTGGAACCTAGATGATCCACGCTATTGTAATCTATTTTAAAAAGTAAAGTCTATTCTTTGTGGGAAGGAGCCAGCTACATTGTAGATCTGCGAGTGAGGACCAGAACCTTGGAAGGCCCCAGAAATTTAATATCTGGCTTGTGATTTTAAATAAGAATTTGTGTATTTTTATGTATTCTGGACAATCCTGGATCATGTGTTACAGTTGTGGGGTTTTAAATAAGATTCAGTTTTAAACATATTTTTTTTGTGAAGAAATGAAGATTGGGCGTTCAGTTGTATTTGTTATTGTTTGTTTGGGTGTGTTTGTTTGTGAGGCTCGATTTCATATATGCATGAGGATTGTTTTAAGACAGTAGTGTGGGTTGAGATCTTGTCACATAAATCAAGCGAGAGATGGACGGTCAAGGAGTTATATCGTATTCAGCCAAAGTCCTTTAACGCAAATTGCACTCAGGCGAAAAGGTTTGGGAATTGCGATTTAAATACTACGATCAGAGTGCACAGTGGAAATTAATTCAATTTTTCATGGGCCATAACCCACAGGTTCGCGAATTGTGTAAAGATGCAGCTTTGTTGCATCAAAGTGGTATCAAATCAGAAGAAGATTATGCGTGCATTGGAAAGAAGTATGATTATATTGCGGATTAGTCAGTGTTGGTATTTATATTTTTGTGTAGACAGCAGCGGAGGAAGGTGAGAAGATTTGCAACAGCCTAGAGCATGGAGTGCTCATATGGTTCCAGAGGAGAGAACCAGAAAGATGCCAAAACACTGAGCTCAGAGGAGAGAAGCTTAGTGAGGTATCATGTAGCAGGGAGGACTTGCTACTGCAGAGGCATCTCAAGAATGTTGTTATGAGAGACTAAGAAGGCATATGACCGGGAGGTCATAAAAAATTTGTACCTTAGGAGTCTGATGCAAGAGCATCAGAGCACCCTTAATCAAAATTTAAATTCAAAGTTGTGAAAGAGGAGACCTGGACAAAGATCTGAAAAGGGATGTTAATTTCCATTAAATTTAGTTAAAATGATAAATTTATTCCCTCAAAGGTAAAATCCATATGTTTCTAGAAGATTTTATTTGTTCTCCAAATATGCCATGTAATTAAAAAGGAGAGATTCCAGGGGATTTTTAAGCAATTTCGGGAGGAAATCATGGATCCTAGATGATCCACGCTATTGTAATCTCTTTTAAAAAGTAACTTCTATTCTTTGTGGGAAGGAGCCAGCTACAATGTAGATCTACGAGTGAGGACTAGAACCTTGGAAGACCCCATAAATGAAATATCCGGCTTGTGATTTTAAATAAGAATCTGTGTATTTTTATGTATTCTTGACAGTTTTGGATCATGCGTTATAGTTGTGGGGTTTTAAATAAGATTCAGTTTTAAACATATTTTTTTTTGTGAAGAAATGAAGATTGGGTGTTCAGTTATATTTGTTATTGTCTTTTTGGGTGTGTTTTTTCGTGAGGATTGTTTTAAGACAGTAGTGTGGGTTGAGATCTTGTCACAGAAATCAAGCGAGAGATGGACGATCAAGGAGTTATATTGTATTCAGCCAAAGTCCTTTAAAGAAGATCGCACTCGGACAGAAAGGTTTGGGAATTGCGATTTAAATACTACGATCAAAGTCCACAACGGAAATTAATTCAATTTTTCATGGGCCATAACCCACAGGTCTGCGAATTGTGTAAAGATGCAGCTTTGTTGCATCACCTTATAACACATGGATATGCATGCAAGTTATGGAATAAACAAGGGGTTTTGCATTAATCATATATGATGGATGATGTGGCACTTTATTTCATTCATATTATTAATTTTATATTATAGATTCAGGAGTCACAAGAGTGGGTTTTAGTTCATTAAATATTGGGTGCTGGGGGGGGCCAACTACCCAAAACTTATTCTAAAAAATAATAATTAATGACTCTTTTAGAACCCTTCTTCCTGAATAATAAAACATGGGTCAAGTAAATTAAATTAATAAAGAAACTAATTACATAAACATTTTGGTCATCTAACTATTTCAAGAGACTACAAAATGGGAAGAAGGCTATGAAGGAATGGACAGAAAAAAAAAAATGGGGGTTTGCACTAGATTTTATAGTTGTCATTTTCCAACTGAATTTATTACTTCTTGAGTACAAAGGGATGACCTATTTGGTGGCAACAAAACTTTTTCTAGGAGTGAAAAAGAGAAGAGAAAGCCCATTTGTTTTCTAAGTGATTTTTCAAGTTATCTTTTACTTTCTTGCATTCCTTTATGCTAGTATAAGGTTTGATATTTAATATAATAGCTAATTAGCTAACCTTTTGTAGAGAACTTTGTTAAATTTATCATATCATAGTGATTCCAAAAGGATAATCAATGTTGTCTTACTTTATTTTGGTCATTATAAGTGTTTATGTGTTATTCATTTAAATCATTGACACTTTTGAATTACTTTTTGGTCAACGATTCTCGCGGGATTTGACCCAACAACAAGTTGTACTCGCTTTTTATTAATAAAATTGTCCTTTGTCCTCAACCATCTTACAGTACATACTTCTCTAAAAAAAATATTTTATATTCATGAACAGTTTATGCTGAAGATTATGTTAATATTTATGAGTTATATATCATAGTTTTGTTACATACATTCATAGCCTTATGGCCAATGAAGTATTTTTCTAAATTTTCTCATAGACTTACCATTTAATTTAGTTTGTTATTATTCATGCTTTCCATTAAAGTGTTGTTGTTTATTGTAATTGTTGTACTTTCTGCACTCTCATCTTGAAACTGAATTATAATGTTCATATATTTCTTCTGCGATAAGTAATTTTTGTAAATAGCTAGATCACAACACTAAGGAAATTAACATTGGGCCTAGTCCCATTATCTCACATGCCCTGTGAGATTTGAGGGTTTTTTGGTGAAGCATAAAAATTTCATCCATTAACATATTTTCTCAACCATACAAGGGAAATCAATTCATGTATCCCTGTTTCATTAACTTTTTGGCTATCTAGTGACCATTCAATCTCCCAACCAACTAGATCTTTGAAACCAATTAAATGATCAAAGGAATATTCACACTCATTGTTAAATGTCATCCTTGACAATGCACTTACTCTTATTCAATTAGAGCAGGCTTGGGCCATTATAGCCCAGGATATTAAGTTGCAAGAGAGAAGAGAAGCCATACAAAGGCGTCTCATGAATCGCACCAATCATAGATAATTGGATTATGACCAGTGAATCTCACATTTCTAGAATGATTTGTTTCTTAAGTCTTAAATATAAGCCTCTTGATGAAATTCAAAGACAAAAGGTTATTCTTACCATCTAGGCTCGTCATCAATTCCTTGATGACCTTACTTGTCCTTTAATACCTACCTCCCCTTCATGCATAATCATGGTTGGAACTCAATCTTGCATCCAATCATCAACTCAATCTTCTTCCTCTTTGGCATCATCTTGATCATCTGCGTCATCCTTTGTTCATATTGGAGTCCTTTATTCTACATTTAATCTTATTCAATCTAAACAAATCCTACCAGAGTGGTCAATACATTTGAACTATTTCAATTCGAAGAGGACCTAAACACACTCTATGGTGTGTAGCTTCTCCCTTGAATCTAAACTCTGCTAATGCGTTATTACCTAATTTCAAGGATCATCTACCCAAATTTTTAGTTGGAAGTACCATTATTGTTAATGAACTTCTAATTTCCTTCTCAAATGCATATCATAATATCAGTGCAAACGATAACAACTCATCTATGTGCCTCTTTATCAATTCTTTAGAAGAGAAGTTTGTTGCTCATTTTTTCAAGTTACCTCCTAAGGTTTCCTCTACCTAGGAAGAGTTGTGTTATTGGTTTAAATCCACTTATGGCCAATCGCAAAACCTTGTTAATATTTTAAAGGAAAGCACTCTAAGGTTTAGAAATTGTGGATTGGTCCCTTTGTTATTGCTTGCACAGTTGGAACCAATTCCTATTTTCTTAAAGATAATGATGATCACCTCGTCTCTTACACAACTTAATGGGTCTCACATCAAACCCTACATTGATTCTTATAAACGATAAAACAACCATTTCCACTTACTGTCTATATGTATTTTTTCTTTGTTTTCATTTACTTTTTAGTCATCTATATTTCTTTCATTTAACATAGCTCTTTTTTATTTTCTAGTTTTGTTTGTTGTTAAGTTATTTTCTAGTATTTTATTCTTTTATGTTTTCCTTTTTTTTTTGTTTTGGCCCTTTTATTTACATTAGCCATGCTTGAGTACATATTTATCATTATTACACTTGGGTCCTTCTTCAATATGATCAATAGAAGTAATAATATCTGCAAATTATTATGCTAATATCATTTACCTTTGATCAACAAAATATTTTCATTCAAGAAGGTAGGATGCCTTTTTATTTGTGAGCAAGATGATGTTGCTACACTGCTAGTTATTTCCTCATCTTTTTCCTATAGAAAAATACCACATATGATTCCATATCCATATTTCTCACATCCCTTTCTTCCTCTCCCCATATAACAACTTTCTTACTCTCTCTCTCTCACTAATTAAATCTATATTCATTAATTGACTCAGAGATCCTAAGTTCAAGTTTATTTCACATAGCCCTCCTTGTGGAATCGCTAGAATGTTCATGCACCTACCCAAAAGCACGCAAATCATTGAGATATTTTAAAAATTATCACCTTGAAAACAAAGAATAAAAATAAAATAAGAAAAATCCTAACTAAAGTATGGTAAGTGGGGTTCCCTCTCCCTTATTATAATAAGGATATGAGTATTTGATTTTGCTTTGTTCTTTTAATGTGCAATTGTTGTTATAAATAGTATTGCATCACATTTATTAGTTGCATGTACCCTTAGTATTGCATCACATTTATTAGTTGCATGTACCCTTATGTTTGAGCCTATGGAAATTAAAGAATGGTTATGATTCTCCTTTAAATGAAAATATCCTACAACAATTAAGGACGATAAAATAAAAAGGGGTTTGTTCAGACATCATATTCATTACTTCAAAGTTTCATATTCGATATATATTTTAAAAACCACATGTTAACAATGAATGGCATAAAATGAAAAAGAAAGGTGTTAGAAGATTCATTACTCGCC
>APFE031417293.1:75957-88170 GCA_000404065.3 Pinus taeda | reverse complement strand
TATGGTTGGAGTTCAGGAAGTTGTCACTAAGGGGGGATAGGCTCTAGTGCCTCCTTCCTTCTCCTATTGTGTCATATTTGTAAATCCTTCAATCCTATCCTAATTTTTTCTTAAGGGGGGATGTTAGGATATTCTGACACATAGGAAATAGTTAAGTATAACTTGGTCTAGTGTAAAGTTAGGTAAAGTGTGTTTCTTTACTATGTACGTTTGTAACTTACAATCCGACAGTCACGATATGTAGTGATCCAATGGTTCATTCTCTCCTCGGTATTACTGACACTTGATCTGTGGCTTAACACCCGATTGGTCCATGATCTCTATTTAAAGAGCATGGAGGGTCATTTGTATGTTAACTGTTCATGAGAGAAGCTTATGTAAAATTTCATTCTTTTATTAATAAATTGCCTCAAATATATCATGTTTGTACTAGGTCTAAAGAAGAACCTCATATTTGTAGCAGTTGTATAAGATCATGGTTATGATGTGATCTTTAGCAAAAGGAAGGCTTTCTTGAGACACATAGCCACTAGATAAGTGAAGCATATCGGGGTTCATGTGAAGAAATTGTATAAAGTTGACGTGGAAGATTGTGTTTCGTTAAGAATTAAGGTAGAGAAAGTGCAGAGTCATGATGCCAGTGAACTATGACATAGGAGATTGGGTGATTTGCACCATGGAACCTTGAAAATTATGCAGCAAATAACCACTAACCTACATAAAGGAGCACTTGAGCAGTAAGATGTCTACAAGGGTTGTACCTTGGGGAGGTATGTAAAATCCACATTCCATTATTGATACAACAAAGTACATGGGATCTTGGAAAGAGTCCACTCTGATGTTTGTGGACCTTTCTCAACATCCTCCACTTCCAGACATAAATATTTTGTTATTTTTATTGATGATTTCTCAAGGAAGTGTTGGATCTTAATCATTTGGAAGAAGGATGAGACATTCTAAAAGTTTGTAGAATTCAAGGCACTAGTTGAGAAAGAGATTGGAAAGAATGTGAAGGTTCTCATGAGTGAAAATGGAGGTGAGTTTAAAGGAGTTATTTGCAAAAGAAGGCATTCAAGGAGAGTTGACAACACCCAAAAACTAGCGACAGAATGGGGTAGCTAATAGAAATAACCATAACATTGTGGGAGTTGTGAGAGCTATGCTACATGAACAAGGCGTGTCACTGCATTTGTGGGAAAATGCATATAACACAATGGTCTACTTGTAGAACCAGAGTCCTCATCGGATTCTTGGTATGGTTACACCAAATGAGGATTTATTGGGGAGAAAGTCAGATGTGTCTCATTTCAGAGTTTTTAGAGCCTCCTTTTACTACCACATATCCAAAGATTCGAGGAAGAAACTTGAGCCGACAACAGATTTGGGGGGTTTTGTGGGTTACACAGAAACTTCATGCAATTACTATGTGTACTTACCTTCCCTCATAATGAAAGTTGTGCAAAGGGATGTAAATTTTGTTGAGGATAAAATGATGTGGTGCTCTCTTGAGAGGGAGATTCAGATCCCACTAGAAGAGGAGATTTTAGCTCCAAAGTAAGAGCCTCAGGAAGTTGTGGAGAGCTATAAATGGAGGAAAAGAGAGGAGGAAAAGTGGATACATCCACTAAATCAGAACCATCCAAAGAAAAATAAAAAGAACCATTGAAGTTAATAGATTGGTACAGGATGTGAGGGAGAATGTGGGAACTCCTTCAAATTTGTGCAGGAAAAGGAGGTCACCTAAGAAGTACAATGACTACATGGATCTAATGAATGAGCTTGTAGAGACTGAGCCATCATGTTTTAAGGAAATAGTAGAGAAAACTATTTTGGTTGATGCAATGGTGGAAGAATACAAATCCATCAGGAAGAACAGTGTTTGGGAAGTGGTCCTAAGACCAACAGATAAATCAGTTGTGGTTTTGAGATGGATATTCAAGGTTAAGTGTATGGTAGAAAGAAGAATAGAAAACTATAAGGCCATATTTGCGGCCAAAGGGTTCTCTCAAGTTGAGGGAATCGATTATAAGGAAACCTTTGCCCCTGTAGCAAGGTATTCCTCCATTAGATCAATTATTGCACTGGCTACACAGATGGGATACATCAAGCAACCAAAAGGTTTTGAGACATCTGATCGAGAGTTTCATGTGTGTAGACTCAAGTGAGATTTGAACAGTCTCAAACATGCACCCCAAGCTTGGCACACCAAGATCAAAAATTATCTCACTGGTTTGTGCTTCACCAAAAGTGAAGTAGATGCGAACCTCTATCATATTTTGGTAGAAGGTAAATTTCTTATCATTGTTTTATATGTTGATTATTTAATATTAACAAGTGATGAGTAGTTAATCTGCTCTTGCAAGGAGGACCATGCAAGGGAATTTGAGATGGAGGACATGGGTCTCATGCATTAATTCCCCAGGCTGGAAGTATGGCAAGGTGATGGGGAATTGTTTTTGTTTCAAGGAAAGTATGCCAATGAGATATTGCAGAGTTTTTGCATGGAGGGTTGTAAGCCCATGGAGACACCTCTAGTGACCAATTAGAAGAAGGAGAATGCCACTTCAGGCGAAGAGGTTGATGTTACCATTTACCGACAACTAGTGGGTTCACTGGTGTATCTTGTAAAAACACAACCAAATATGTGTTATGCGGTCAACCAACTAAGCCAAGCTATGGTTAGGTTGACCAAATTGTATTGGAAGGAAACTAAGCATGTTTTATGGTACCTCATAGGCACTGACTAGTATGGATTATGGTATAGATGGGCAAAGGGAGTGAAGTTGTGTGGCTTCACAGATGCAGATTGGGCAAGGAGTCCATCCAATTGAAAGATTAAATCAAGTGGAATTTTCAGTTTGGGTCTACAATAGTTTCCTGGTACAACAAGAAGTAGAGATCTGTGGCACCTAGCTCGGTAGAAGCAAAATACATGGTTGCAAGTCAAGTAGCATGTGAGGAAATCTGGAGGAGAAAGATAATTGTGGGACTTTTTGGTTAAATGATGGATCCAACTATCATATATTTTGATGATCATAGTTGCATTAATCTCTCTGAGGATCCAATATTTCATGATCGATCCAAGCATATAGGTATTAGGTATCATCATTTACGGGAGATTTTGTGCAAAGGAGGATAATGTTGTTACAATACGTTCCAACAAAGGAACAAGATGATCACATCTTAACAAAGGCTTTTCAAGAGGGAAGTTTAAATTCCACAGGTGTAGGATAGGGGTGGTTGATAATCCATTTCTTGCTAAGAGGGAGTGTTGAGAAGTGTAGCAAGAAAGTATCAATTTGACTTTGCCTTGGTTAAATTGAGAAAATTTATTATTGTGGGACATGGTTCTTGTCACTTAGTTAGATCAGAAAATTTGAGTTAGAGGGCTTGGAGTCCAGTTAAGAATGTGTGATTTCTAAATTTTAGTAATCCAGGTCAGCTATTTCTAGCTGTGTTCATTTAAACTAGTTCTAATGAGTAATGGAAATAGTGGAAGGTCAGTTGTGTAGTGGGACAACAACGTAACTCAATGATCATCCAGTTAACTAATCAATCGGCTCGAAATATCTAGTGCATGCAAGGAATTCGAGTTCCTCAGTTTTGGTGGAGATTCCAAGGAAGTGTAACAAGAAGTTGTAAACTAGTTTGAGTGTGCAGATGTTGCATGTAGTTAAATGATCAATCCTTGGGAATTGCACAATCAATTGGAAGAAAAAGTCCTAAAAAGTAGGATTTAATTCCTTGTGACTTTTGCAAGGAAATAGGGGCTCAAGCAGAGGTATAAATTGACTAAGTCTTGGTCAAAGCTTCTCATTGAGCGGAGATATAGATTATTCACTTGTAGGTTGTGCTCAAAGCAGGCAAGAAATTGTAATACTTTCTCTATTATTCTGATAATGAAAAGAGGCTTGAGGGGTTTTCCACAGTTGGGTTCCCATAGAAAAAAATATTGTGCATGTGTGTTTTTTCTTATTGCATGTTTGCAAATGTTCTTATAAATTGTGAATTAAATTTTGCAGATCGGTAGAGTAGAATTGTGTCTCTTGATTTTAGATTAAACTTCTTGAATAGTTTCAATTCTATCACCATATTTCTACAGAACTTAGAGGGAAGACAAAGCAAGGATCCATGTTTTCTATCTCTATTTTATTGGGACATTTTATAATCTTCTTGGAGCGAAAAACTTGAATGCTACAAAGCATATAACTCAACCTTGTGGAACATAGAATTCAACCAATCAAGAAACCTTTTCCCTGAACCTATATTCGGATCTGAGTCAACTGTATTAGAGACTTGAGGTTGGAAAAACCCTATCCTATTTCAAACTTGTAATTTTTGGCTCTCCCTCTGTGAATAAAATGTAGGATAGAGGCATTGAACTCGACCCTCTTAAGACTAGTTAGGTTCTACATTTAAACATCATTTGGACAAGACCTTCATGACTTTTTAAAGCAGATGTGGAGACACTATTGAAGACAATTTTTCGATAGACTTGGTGAATATGTTAACCTCATTTTAGAGATATTTGAAGTAATGATTTTTCACACACTCTTGGCGTTCTCTAGGGCAGTCCTAAAGATTTTTGTAGCATCTAATACATCTTTGGAGTAATTTTGAAGTGGAGTTTGGAGTCTTTGTTGTTGTAATCTTAGGAACATTGGAGGACATGTTGAAGCATACTTAAAGCCTTTGTTGGAGATGTTAGAGTCGGTCTTGTCAGTCCTCTGTCAGAGATCAAAACTCTTGCTGCATTTCATCTTTAGGTGTCTCGCTCCATCCACTCAGCTGCATTTTGCTAGAGGCATGCCATAATCTGACGGAAGGGTCTTGTCAGTCATTACCCCTTACCCCTCATGTTTGGCACCTGTTGGCTTAGGTCTTTTCATCAATGTTTATTAAAGTCCATGATAGTCAATGTTTAATCTTTTAATGGACAAGAGTCATTTCAGTCATTAGGTCTAGGGATTAGTCAATTTGGTCTTCAACCATGTCCAATAAAGCCATGCAGACCAGAGGGAGGCCCTTACAAAGTTGTGATTTAAAGATTTTCATCGTCATGTAGACAGATTACGACTGTTCTTCAAAACTTTGTTTTAAAGAAAAGTCAATAGTGTGTCATTTGTAATAATTTTCAAAAGTTTCCAATTGATCTCTTCAGGTGTAGTCATGGTTTCCTTTGCCAAATTCCATGTCAGCTACCCCTGCAAAATGTGCCAAAAAGCTCATCACTTTAGTCAAAAATCTAAAAAGGAAAAGTGAAATACATAGTTGCATTAAATCATGGAAAAAGTGCCAAAAAAAAACATTTCCAAAGTGGGTTTTGAAGAAACAAAAATCAAAACCATGACTCCAATGTCTTTATATAGATTTTTCATAAGACTCAATGTCATTTTGCACACCAAGGTCAAAGAGAAGCATTTCAAAGTGATTGTGAGAGTTAGCACGTGTTTTGGGTGAAGTTGGAGGTGTCTTGACAGGCGCGGTGCACAGGCGGAGTGGTGCGGTGCACTGAGGGAGTGCGGCGCACTGGGCGTGACCACACAGTGTTAAACAACACGGGCACGACGCACTCAAACGGCACATCACACTGGGTATGCTGCGCGGCGCATACACATAAAGGCCCGATTTTGCTCCGAATTGCAACAAATTGCCTTTTAATCCCTTGAACTACCAGGTAGGGTCGACATCTCGGTTGCTCATCCATTTTTGTGTTAGTATGATGATGGTTTATGGCCCCTTATGGTTGTAATAAAAACTCTTAAACCCTACCACTTAAAGTCTTCAAAACCATTGTTGTTAGGGTTGTGAATTCATTCTGTTGATGCCAAGGTTCCTCCTCCATTTCATCTTTCCCTTCTTTCCATCGTTCCCTTCTCCCGTATTCCATTTTCCCCATTTTTCCCTACCTTAAAACGTTACTAAACTCATATTCCCTATCCCCTCCACTCATTTGTCAAATGTGAAACCCCAAAATCCTACCTTATATAAATTCCCAAACCGTCCTACATGTCTCTAAACAAAATTTCTCCCCATAATCCCTAATCCCTTCATATTATTCCCCTTCCTAACAATCCCTTGTTGCATTGTTCCCCTTGGTGGTAGAATTCAATTATATTGCATTACAACACAAAGTTTCATACATCATTAAAGGACAGTCCAAGCATAGTCCATATATAGCAGCCTCTTTTCTTCGAGGAATTTGGTACAACAGTCATCGCATCTGAGCATTCATCGTATTATGAAATGGAAACCCAAAGTGACTCATCCTCGGAAGAACAGGCTCACCGGAGACCTCATAAAAGTGACAGACATGTTAGGGAAGAACCAACCACCCTTACAGAATTGCAGGCCTGCCCTCTTGCTATGTCCTGTTTCTAGCATCTGTCATGCTTTGAGTTTTGTCAAAAGGTGGCTAGTGTTCGATTTCATCATGAGTTGGCTTGTATTTTTGTGCTTCACTTACATGGAGATCATGCTACCTTAGTCGGTGTCACTTTCACACTTACACCTGAATCTGTCTCATTAGCAACCGGCATACCGAACATTGGAGAACCACGGAACAAGAAACAGAAGATTGATCGGCACCATTATGAGCCATACATTAAAGTCGGTTTCTTGAGGTAGCTGAAAAGAGTCTTTCCATTCCGATATCTGAAAGATGAATATGCTCCAACAATGAAGTTAATCATGAAATATTTCCGCTTTGAGGGAAGGTTCTCTCGTTTATATGCTTATCACATCAGGTTGCTCATGCATTTTACCAGGGTAGGGATGATGAACATCCCATATTTCATTTGCAGGAACATATAGAGGATGAACACCTTTATGCAACACAAAACCCCTCAGCAGCAACTTAATAGTGTTTATCATTTTGCTCTTATTAAGATTTTGGTGGTTCATCAGCTTGGGTTACAGGGCATTACTTGGGATGATTTCATCTCCCATGACCTCTTCAACACTTCACACGGATTATCAGCAGTTAAACATGAGATAGGTGGTCCTTCTCATCAGTATGAGCGCCATGAGACCACTAGTGTGCTGGTATTCATCACATATCAGAGAGGTGTTAGATATTTGTTCGCAGCAGCAAAGCGAGTGTTATCTCCACCCTGGGTGGAAGAGGCCTCGCTTTCGATATTAGCAACACAGGTACAGGATAGAGGCAAGGAGCCAATGCATGAAGAGGGGCCATCATGTGAATGAGAGACCGACCTCATTCTCATTCATGATGATGATACAGATGTGGAGAGTGCCAAACTTAGAAGAATCATCCAGGAGAAGCAAACAGAGATCAAAGCCTTGTCTCTCAATGTGGAGAGGGCTAATTGGATTATCAGATACTTGGAGTAGAGGAATAAATAGCTCAAAGACCACCAGGAGATCATGGAGCTACAAAACAACTGCGAGAATCGTCGATCTGCCCAACAGAGGAGGATTGAGCTCACTCCATTAGAGCAAGAGATAAATAATGACCGAGAGTCTTGGCTCGAGCGGATCAACATTCACCTTGAGAGACTGCTAGAAAAGGCCGACAAGGACAAAACATTATTGAGGCATATGGTTTATCACTATAGGGCACGCAACATGAGTTCGAAGGCTCGGATAAGGAATTTGAAGGCGAAATTGAGGAAGGCAACAAAAAGACAAAAGAGGCAAAAAGAGAAAGATCGGTTCCAAATCTTGGCTGAAGCCTCTTTGGCCCAGCATGACACTTCATAGAGAAGTTCCATCCCAAATTTCAAAAAATTTGGGGCATTTTTGGTCTTTTGACAAATTTTGGTACTAAAACAGGGTTTTTCTCCCTATGCGCTGCACCACGTGGCGTTCGCTTATGATAGGGAGTTATAAATTGCAAAAAAATTATATTTTTGGATTTGGCATGAAAATTAATGACTGCTGGTGCGTGGCCAAGAAGTTTGGGCAAGTTTTGAGTCCTCGGGAGGTCAAAAACACTCACCAAATGACCTTTCTGCCCCTATTTTGACACACAGGAAGCCGTCCTGGGAGATTGAGGTTTTGGAGGGGAAAATAGGCACCAAATTCAGAAATTTCACTTGGGTTGGAAAGTATACAGGTAGGGATTTCTAACAAGCACACTTGGGCTCAATTTGAACTTCAGGAAGTGCCTCAAAACCAGCTCCAAAGTGGCGTGATGCATACAGTTTTGGGCGCAGCGCACAGAGACTCAAAGGCCAAAATCACTTCCGCTCCGCGAGAATTCGATTTGGAATTTTCTCCAAGTGGGCCCGTTCATTTACAATACATTTTTCTTGGCACCTAAGGAAAATTTTAAAAAACATTTTCATTAAAGGTTGGCTTCTATCCAAGTGGCAAAAGGAAGGTGAGCAATCACGCAAAAAATCTACGCTACCGTTTTGTTATTTTTGTACCGCTGCACCTGTCACTAATGGTTGGCTTTTCATTTCCAGTTTTTAATGATTTAAAAAACTCCCCAACTTTGGGTCGATCCATTTCCTAACGGAAAAGTCTATTTACTGTATGAAAAACCATTTTCAAAGGGTTGGTTGGAATTTCTGGGAAACAATGGGAGAGAAACTCAGTTACTCATTATACATTTTGATAGAGAATTAATGAAAGGTTACGGCTCTGGTTCATGAGATTCCTGTGGTGTGAGTTTAGCAAATGTATTTTCTTTCTGTTTCATATGTATTTCATTATGTTTCACAGTTCATTCATATTCATCTTCAGTGAAAGTTTTTACGTAAGAAAAGGTAGAATTCAGTTTATTGCTTTGCCTTTGGGAAAGTTTTCATGTTCTGTGTTTTTCTTTTGTTGAAAAGGATTCATGTATTTATGCCCTTTTCACCCTCTTAAATGATCTTTCCATTTCAAATTATTTCAAATATAATTGCTAGACTTTCTGCCTGTCTTGCCTCACGAAGTAATTTGTGCCTTTGTGTTAAATTCTCTGCTCATGCTATTCTTTGGTCCCATACATCCCAGAAAACTCAATCATTTATAAAAAATACTTCTTTCATATTTATTTACCTAGCCTAAAATCAATATTCATTGTAAGTCATCTCAGACCATATTGCTTATTTATTCACCGAGCGTGACACGGAGAGAGCCCTCTCCTGTTCTGATAGGGCTAGCTACCAGACTGAGCGTGGTTTGTGGTTACCCTAAATTTGGCCTTCTTTCAGCCTAAGGCAGATTGAGGCGCTAACATAGTGGTGACTCCAGTGGGGACAAAATTTTTGGTTTGTTAGCCTTCTTCGTTGCGTAAATGGCAGGATTAACCTATAAACAACCCTTACTTATAATAATTCTAAGCTTCCAGATGATAAGTTTAGGATTTGATAGGCTGAGTAAGTTGTTCATGTCCTTTTGATTTTTTTTTTTTTTAAATAGCACGTTGGCTTCTAGAAGATATACCAGAGCTAATCCAGATCCAGATCCTCCTCGCATCTACGAAAATCCCAATTTGATTCCAAGACTTCTTCGTCAAGAGAGCTCTATATCTCCCGTGTTCAAATCCCATTCATGTCCTGACATTTTTGAGTATCTTGAAGAGCTAGATTTTGATGAGCAGTTTGAAATATCATTGTTCAAGACCAAATCCGAAAGGGCGGTTGACTCTACTGTCTCCAATCCACAGCTTCTAGTAGACCTAGAAACTGAAAGGGCTAACCGGTCAATTGATAATTATATTGTGACATAGCTTCAAACTCCAATTATTAATCCCCTACAAACTGCACACACTCCTCCAACACCTCCAAGACCAAACCTATCAAGAGTGATGGCTGCTCGTTTTGCACATCTTGCGCTACCTCAAGTTTTAGATGATATGCCCGCAGATTATCAAAGCAAAATCCTGTTATTTGATGGCTCTCCTAACAACATTACCACTCAGAAACATGTGGATAGAATGGAAGATTTCTGTGACCTTCACGAGATCGATGCAGAGACTGTGACAATGACACTCTTTGTAAAGACATTTGTAGGTGAAGTGAGGAAATGGTTCAGAGGTTTTCCGGATGCATGTATCGCTACCTTGGCCGACTTGCAAAGACAATTTTTAGGCCGCTGGGAAGTGAAAAAGAATCCTCTTCAAATTCTGGATGAATATGAGCAAATCAAATGAAACGCTGGTGAGTCGGTCCAAGACTACTGCATTAGATTCAATTATGTTTATAATGAAATTCCCGATCATCTAAGGCCACCTGTGGGGCTAGCCATGGTGAAGTTTTCGGATGGTTTTGATGCTAACATGGATTATCAATTAAGAGAGAGAGAGAGCCGGCCACAATGGAAGACATGCAGAAGATCGTGGTCAACGTTGAAGCAAATTTGCTGACCAAGAGGGCTAGAGAAAAGGTAGAAAAGAAGTTCACCGTAAAAGAAGAATCTTCTTCGGTAGACCAATTACTTTGGAAGGTAGAGAAGATGATTGAAAGGGTGAAACTTGAAAAACCTGAGCCACAAGTTAGAAATCATAACTTTCGTGGCCAGTAGCAGCCACAATATAGAATAAGGCAGAGAGATCAGTGAGCCCAAGATAAGAAAACACAGCAGTCAGTACAACCACCTTTGCAGCAAAATTTTGTGCATGGACCGGAGTTAGATGAGGACGAGAATATAATAGGTGAAGAAAACCACTTCTTTAGTCCTGATGATTTGCCTATTTATATTACTGAGGATGAGGAGTATGTAGAAAGTTCGGCTGCACACAAAGATGCAAATTTCATTCTAGCAAATGACACTGTTTTGGAGGAAGAATCAGATGAGTATCAAAGAGGCTATATGAATGCTCTGTCTGCCTAGAAACAACAATATTCACTTAGAAACAGAGACGTGCCGGTTAAACCAATTCAGAAGAGGAAGGATGTTGAGGCATCAAAGAGTGATTCATCAGTTGCACAAAGGAAAGGAAATGAGGCGGTTGATCCTGATAGCAGCAAATCACCATTAGCAGAAAAATCAAATCAGCCAATTGCATCAAAAGAAAAGGAAAGGAAAGAAATCCTAGTCAAAGAGGTAGAAAATATTTCCGCTTTTAATTTAGAGAATGTAATTTCTAAATTGAAGGTATCCATTCCCTTGACTGAAATAATGAGGAACAACAGTTATAGAGGGCAAGTGTCTAAAATTTTGAATTTTGACGCAATGTCTGATATCGTGAATGTCGAAGATGATCAACCCGAAATGATTTTTGGGCCAGCATTGAATGGTGAGTCTCCAGATGATGATGTGCCACCTTTTTATATCAGTTTAAGATTGCATGATTTTGTGTTACATAATGCCATGTTCGATTCCGGAGCTTCTCACAATCTCATGACCAAGGCTATCATGGATAAGCTGGGTTTGGACGTCACCTGGAAATACCATGATCTCTATTCGTTTGATTCCAGCAGAGTAAGATGTATCGGGCTCATCAAAGACTTGGTTGTGAGTCTGGATCAAATCCTAATGAAGAATGTTTTGATGGATATTGTTGTAGCAGATATTCCTCCCAGGTTTGGCATGCTTCTTTCCAGGTCTTGGGTAGCAAAATTGAAAGGGAAACTACAACTATATTTCTCCTATGCAATGATTCCGGTGTTTGGCCAAATGAGGAAACTGTATCGGGAACAAAAAATGAAATACATGATTACAAGCAAGGAGAAACCTATAAATCATCTGATTAATTATGTACATACAGATTTAGAGTCTTTCGTTTTGTATTTTGATAGTTTCAATGATATCGATAGTCAGTTAGTAGAAGTAGAAAATATTCCGTAAATAGCAGAAAATTTCAGAGGAGCTTTAAAGAAAGAAGGACAAGAACAACAGAACACCGTTGAGCGATCAGCTGAAGGTAATGGACAACAAGCAGACAAAGCACAAAAAACAGATTTTCAATACTTGCAAGAAGAGGAAGAAGGTTGTGGACCATGGATTTCGATGGAGCAGTGGGAAATGATGGTGCTGGAATTGGTATTTGGGTACACAGTCCTTTCTCCGCCCCAAACAAAGTGCCTAGTAATGTGTGGGTATGCTCTTACAAATTAGCTTTTGATTGTTCAAACAATGAAGCTGAGTATGAAGCTCTGATTGCTGGCCTAAAAATTCTAAGAAAGATGAATGCTAAGAGGATTGTAGTATATGGCGACTCCGAATTGGTGATTAAGTAGGTCAGAGGTGAATATCAAGTAAAGCATCCTTAGATGCGGGCTTAACGAAATGTAGTTCTAGACATCCTGAAATTAT
>APFE031417293.1:32984-69849 GCA_000404065.3 Pinus taeda | reverse complement strand
TTTGGGCAAGTTTTGAGTCCTCAGGAGGTCAAAAACACTCACCAAATGACCATTCTGCCCCTATTTTGACACACAGGAAGTAGTCCTGGGAGATTGAGGTTTTGGAGGGGAAAATGGGCACCAAATTCAGAAATTTTACTTGGGTTGGAAAGTAGATAGGTAGAGATTTCTAAAAACCACATTTGGGCTCAATTTGGACTTCAAGAAGTGCCTCAAAATCAGCTCCAAAGTGGCGCGACACATATAGTTTTGGGCGTGGCGCATAGAGACCCAAAGGCCAAAATCACTTCCGATCCGTGAGAATTTGATTTGCAATTTTCTCCAAGTGGGCCCGTTCATTTACAATATATTTTTCCCGGCACCTAAGAAAAGTTTTAAAAAACATTTTCATTAGAGGTTGGCTTGTATCCAATTGGCAAAAGGAAGGAGAACAGTCACCCAAAAAATCTACACTACAGTTTTGTTATTTTTGTAACGCTGCACCTGTCACTAATGGTTGGCTTTTCATTTCCAGTTTTTAATGATTTAAAAAACTCCCCAATTTTGGGTCGATCCATTTCCTTATGGAAAAGTCTATTTATTGTATGAAAAACCATTTACAAAGGGTTGGTTGGAATTTCTGGGAAACAGTGGGAGAGAAACTCAGTTACTCATTGTACATTTTGATAGAGAATTAATGAAAGGTTGCAGCTCTGGTTCATGAGATTCCTTGTGGTGTGAGTTTAGAAAATGCATTTTCTTTTTGTTTCATATGTATTTTGTTATGTTTCACAGTTCATTCATATTCATCTCCAGTGAAAGTTTCTAAGTAAGAAAAGGTAGAATTCAGTTTATTGCTCTGCCTTTGGGAAAGTTTTCACGTTCTGTGTTTTTCTTCTATTGAAAAGGATTCATGTATTTATGCCCTTTTCACCCTCTTAAACGATCTTTCCATTTCACATTATTTCAAATCTAATTGCTAGACTTTCTGCCTATCTTGCCTCACGAAGTAATATGTGCCTTTGTGTTAAATTCTCTGCTCATGTTGTTCTTTGGTCCCATACATCCCATAAAACTTAGTCATTTATCAAAATACTTCTTTCATATTTATTTACCTAGCCTAAAATCAGTATTCATTGTAAGTCATCTCAGACCATATTGTTTATTTATTCACTAAGTGTGACATGGAGAGAGCCCTCTCCTATTCTGGTAGGGGTAGCTACCAGACTGAGCATGGTTTGTGGTTGCCCTAAATTGGGCCTTCTTTCAGCCTAAGGCAAATTTGGGTGCTAACAGGAGAAACCTTTAGAAACCTTGTTGAAGCGTACTCAAGGCCTTTGTTGGCGCATCCTTTTGAAGACCTTTGAAGCACTATTTTGAAGTATTCCAAATCATATTTGAATGCAATCCTGAGCAAGTTATAGAAGCAACTTGAAGTCTTTAGAGAAGTTCTTTGGATGACATTTTGAAGTAGTTAAAAGTTGGATCCTAAGTTTAAATTAGAGGTTTGGAGTTCTCTTACAAGGTTGGAGCACAAATTTATAATTGAGGATTGGAGTCCTCATTCAAGGTTGGATCCTTGAAGAAGTTGAATTTTTTTTTGTATAGGTTAGAGTCTAAATTTTTGAAGGAACATTGGAGTCCTCACTAATTTTGTTAATAAAATTATTTTCTTATTCTACTTCTTGTGTTTTTGGTTTAAATTGTGATAAAATATTAACTAGCATAATATAACAATTGAAAGAAATATTGATTCACCCCCTCTTAGTATTTCCAACAATTGGTATGAGGGCCAACTTCTTCAAGATCAACATAATAGTTGGAAGACGGATTTTTTAGTCACAATGGCCATTAAAGATGCTAAGGTCCCCCAATTTGATGGAACAAATTTTTACTTTTGGAAAATCAGAATGGAGTACTACTTAATGTCTCTTGAAGTCAAAGTTTGGAAATATGTCACAAATGGATATTAAATCACATATACTCTTTTAATATATTCGGATGGAAAGAAAGCATACATGGACAATGAAAAGACTTTGAATGCTATAAAAAGTGGTTTTTCAGATTCAAAATTCACCAAAGTTATGGGTATTAAAGTAGCTAAAGACATGTGGGACAAGCTTATCCATATTTATGAAGTAGATGGAAAGGTCATAAAGTCAAAGATTCTAACCTATAGAAGCCTGTTTGAAAATATCAAGATTAATTATGAATAAGATATTTATACTTACTTTCTTTGAGTAAATGATGTAGCCAATTGTCTCAAAGGCCTAGGCGAAGAAATCAAAGAAATTATGATTGTCCAAAAGGTCTTGAGATCTCTTGCAGGTCATTTTGATGCCAAAGTTTGTGCCATAGAAGAGTTAAAATATTTGGAATCTCTATCAATGGATAAAATTCATGGAATTCTCGCAACATACGAGATGAGGTCGAGAAACTTGACTCATAAGGAAGTTGCATTCAAGGCATCTAAGACATCAAGAAAGGGGAAGGATTGTGATTGTAGTAGTGATGACTCTGATACTCAAATGGCACAATTTTTCAAGAAGTTGAAGAAAATATCCAAACTCAAAAGTAAGTTACCTCTCATTTGCTTTAGATATGGTAAAATAGGACATTAATCAACAATTTTTCCTTTTAAAGATGACAATGATGATGAATATGAACCTAAGAGAAGAACCGTTAAGAGGAAATGCTCAGACAAAGATAATTTCTTCTCGAAACAAGACAATGATGACTCTAATGAAAAAGAAGAATGTCGTGGAAGTAGTGAAGTATTGTTCACGCTCTTCAGAAATGAAACAAATAATCCAGAAAAAGAAGAAAGTCTAGAAGAAGGAAAAGGAAATGTCAAAGAACCATTGATTAGTGCCATAGAAGAAAGTTAGAGACTTAGAAATAAGAATGAAAATTTATCGCAAGAAATCTACACACTCAAAAACAAGAAGGAAGAAGTTAAATGAATAGAAAGAGTGTTGGGAAACGAGATGAAGGAAAAGGAAGAAATTTGCAAAAAATTGGAAGGTGAAGTTGTATCTCTAATAGGAGATTTGGACAAATCTAACAAGAATTTGAATAGTTCCCATACCTTGGATGTGATTCTCATCTATCAAAGGCCACTACATGACAAATATGGACTTGGATATAATGGTGAATCTTCCAACTCAAAGGAAGAAACCATTGTCCATCATGAAGAAAAGCTTAGAAGTTTCATTGATGTCCTTAAAGGATCTTATCATTCTATACTTGTAGGAAAAAAATTCCATCCAAGGAATGAGAAGCATGTTAAAAATAGCAACAAGAAAATCCTAATTTAATTTGTCCTTGAATTAAATTGGGAATTAAATTGTAATTCTATTCTCACAGCAACTTGTAACAATTAACTAAGTTAAGTTGACTTAGTTGGCTCAGTAAATTCAAGTTGGAAGTCTATATAGAGTCATGTAGAGTGGTCCCTAAATTTTAGGGGCCCAGATTGAGTTATTATTGAGCTGTAATTATTTAATTCAGTTTAACTGAGTTAAATTCAGTTAAACTAGTTCTAATTGTTGGAGGAACTAGTTAGTGGTCAAGTGAATTAAATTGGATTTAATTCAAATGCAGTGATTGATTAGACAATTGATATTTCACTCAAAAATAACTCATGTATGTCAATTCAAAGTAAGACCCAATTGAGATTAGAGTTTCGCGATAATGTGCTAACAGTTGTAAAATCATCTAAATTAAATCGATGATGCATGCAATCAAAGGAAGGCTTATGGATGGATTGTGAAGTTAGTGAGGAATTTCACAATTAAATATGGGTTAGTTCCCAAGGGAACAATGCAAGGAGGTAGCGGCTTGGGAGGCAACAAATTTGGCTAAGTATTATCTTGAGCTAGTTTGTGAAGTAGTGAGATAGATTGTACTTGTGCAAAGATTATTTGGGTTGAACAAGCATTTTATTTTCTTCTCATATATTTTGGTTAATGAAATATAAATATAGTGGGGTTTTTAGCTGAGGCTTTCCCCAGAAAATTATTGTGATTGAATTTCTTCCTTTTTTGCTTCGTGATTTCATCAATCAATTTTTGTTTCCACTGATAAGTAGAGTACATTAAAGTCATTTTTTTTAGCATATCACAATCTGCAGTTTGAATCTACAATAAAAATATACATGGTATTGGAGCTAAAATCACTATAGAAGAGGAGAATACAAGTTTTTTGTGCAAGTGAAATTGAATTTGCAGTTTCATACTTCAAAGCTAGCAGGATGTTGTTCTACAATTTGATACTTGAGTATGACCTTGAGGGCAGCTTGAATTACATAGCTTGGAAGGATAGGATGGAGGTAGTGTTGGAAGACAACAGACTAAAGGAATTCATAAATCATGATCCCGAAGCCTCCAACATCTGATGCTAAATATATGCAAGAAAGGAGAAAGTGTATGGAAAAGGCAAGAAGGATTATCTTAGAAGGAGTTTGAGATCATATTGTCTCAAATATCCATGGTAAAGAAAATCCATTTGAAATGTGGAAGGAATCGACATACTTGTTTCAAAACAATAGTGCCCACAAGAAGTTGGCACTAAAGGAAAAACTCAGAAAGATCAAGATGGAGAAGGGTGACTTAATTCCGAAGTACTTAACCAAGTTCACCCAATGTTGGGATGAGCTTGGAAGTGTCAGGGTTACTGTTGTAGAAGACGATAAAGTGAGCCTAAAACTTCTAGGACTTCCCAAGAGCTAGTACAACTACCATGACTTAGTTAATGGGAGGGAGAAGCTACCAGAGTGGGAGCGATTGTGGTTTGACTTGGCACAGGAAGAGATACGACAGAATACCAGAAATGGATCCTCATCAAATCATGATGATGAGGAGAATTGTGCATTAGGTAGAAAGGCAAAGAAATGGTAGGGGAAGTCATCCCATTCCAAAATTAGATTCCAGTCAGGGCGGTGAAGGACATGTTGAAAATTAAATGTTTTCACTGTCACGAGATGGGACACTATGATACAAAGTGTCCGCATAAGAAGGCTTGTAAGAATACCTCAGGAGGAGCGACAGGTGAAGCTCTTCCTTCAAAATTCAAACTGGATTTCACCCTCATCGCTTGCATGGTGTCATCGGTGATGGGTATTGTGTGGTACCTAGATAGTGGAGCCTCATTCTGCATGACTGAAAACAAAGAGCTCTTTAGTAACTTGGAGGAGAAGGACCTCCAGATGCACATCGAGATCAGAGATGATTTGAGGTATCGCGCGACTGACATCAATATTGTTACCTTTCAGAGAGATTTTGGATCTCCCCTCACATTGAGAGATTTCATGTATGTTCTGTGTTTGAAGAAGAACTTGGTTTTTGTTGCCATGTTGGAGGATCATTTCTATGATGTGATATTTAGTAAGGGAAAGGATTTCCATCGTCACATAGCCATAGGACAGGTGAAGTGGATCTGGGTTCGAGTGAAGAACCTCTACAAATTAGAGGTAGAATATTCCACTTCTATGAGCACTAAAGAAGAGAAGGTGTAGAGTCGAGACATCGATGAGTTTTTCCATAGAATATTTGGTCACTTGCACCACAAAGCTTTGAAGATCATGCAACAAATTTCTACAAGACTTCCCAAGGGTACACTAGAGTAGAGAGACACATGCAAAGGGTGTACATTGGGGAAGTACACCAAATATTCCTTTCATGATAAAGACAGTTGAGCGAAAATGATCCTTAATCGAGTTCACTGAGATGTGTGTGGAACGTTCTCGACAACATCCATGGCCAAGAATAGGTATTATGTAATATGTGTTGATGATTTTTCTTGTAAGTGTTGTATTTTCATCATGTAGAAGAAAGATTAGATGTTCACTAAATTTTGTGAATTTAAAGCACTTTTCGAGAAATATACTAGCAGGAAAGTTAAAGCTTTCAAAAGCGTTAATGGTGGATAATATGTGTCGAATGAAGTCAAGAATTTATGTGCAACCGAAGGCATTCGACATGAGTTGTTAGTGCCTCATAACCCACAGTAGAATGGGGTGGCTGAAAGGAAGAATAAAATTATTGTGGGAGTGACACAGGTGATGTTACACGATTAGGGCCTACTGTTGCAGTTGTGGGCCGAAGCATGCAACACAACTATTTATTTGCAGAACATAATATCTCATTGTATTCTCGGGATGAGTACACCAAAATAATATTTTTCAGGGAAGAAACCATATGTGGAACACTTAAATTGTGATAAAATTTTAACTAGCATAATATAACAATTGAAAGAAATATTGATTCACCCCCTCTTAGTATTTCCAACAATTGGTATGAGGGCCAACTTCTTCAAGATCAACATAATAGTTGGAAGAAGGATTTTTTAGTCACAATGGCCATTAAAGATGCTAAGGTCCCCCAATTTGATGGAACACATTTTTACTTTTGGAAAGTCAGAATGGAGTACTACTTAATGTCTCTTGGAGTCAAAGTTTGGAAATATGTCATAGATGGATATCAGATCACATATACTCTTTTAATATATTCGGATGGAAAGAAAGCATACATGGATAATGCAAAGACTTTGAATGCTATAAAAAGTGGTTTTTCAGATTCAAAATTCACCAAAGTTATGGGTATTAAAATAGCTAAAGACATGTGGGACAAGCTTATCCATATTTATGAAGTAGATGGAAAGGTCATAAAGTCAAAGATTCTAACCTATAGAAGCCAGTTTGAAAATATCAAAATTAATTATGAATAAGATATTTATACTTACTTTCTTTGAGTAAATGATGTAGCCAATTGTCTCAAAGGCCTAGGTGAAGAAATCAAAGAAATTATGATTGTCCAAAAGGTCTTGAGATTTCTTGCAAGTCATTTTGATGCCAAAGTTTGTGCCATAGAAGAGTTAAAATATTTGGAATCTCTATCAATGGATGAACTTCATGGAATTCTCGCAACATACGAGATGAGGTCGGGAAACTTGACTCATAAGGAAGTTGCATTCAAGGCATCTATGACATCAAGAAAGGGGAAGGATTGTGATTGTAGTAGTGATGACTTTGATACTCAAATGGCACAATTTTTCAAGAAGTTGAAGAAAATATCCAAACTCAAAAGTAAGTTACCTCTCATTTGCTTTAGATATGGTAAAATAGGACATTAATCAACAATTTTTCCTTTAAAGATGACAATGATGATGAATATGAACCTAAGAGAAGAACCTTTAAGAGGAAATGCTCAAACAAAAAGAATTTCTTCTCGAAACAAGACAATGATGACTCCAATCAAAAAGAAGAACGTGGTGGAAGTAGTGAAGTATTGTTCATGCTCTTCACAAATGAAACAAATAATCCAGAAAAAGAAGAAAATCTGGAAGAATTAAAAGGAAATGTCGAAGAACCATTGATTAGTGCCATAGAAGAAAGTTAGAGACTTAGAAATAAGAATGAAAATTTATCGCAAGAAATCTACACTCTCAAAAACAAGAAGGAAGAAGTTAAATGAATAGAAAGAGTGTTGGGAAACAAGATGAAGGAAAAGGAAGAAATGTGCAAAAAAGTGGAAGCTGAAGTTGTATCTCTAATAGGAGATTTGGACAAATCTAACAAGAATTTGAATAGTTCCCATACCTTGGATGTGATTCTCATCTATCAAAGGCCACTACATGACAAATATGGACTTGGATATAATGGTGAATCTTCCAACTCAAAGGAAGAAACCAATGTCCATCATGAAGAAAAGCTTAGAAGTTTCATTGATGTCCTTAAAGGATCTTATCATTCTATACTTGTAGGAAAAAAATTCCATCCAAGGAATGAGAAGCATGTTAAAAATAGCAACAAGAAAATCCTAATTTAATTTGTCCTTGAATTAAATTGTAATTCTATTCTCACAACAACTTGTAACAATTAACTAAGTTAAGTTAACTTAGTTGGCTCAGTAAATTCAAGTTGGAAGTCTATATAGAGTCATGTAGAGTGGTCCCTAAATTTTAGGGTCCCAGGTTGAGTTCTTATTGACTTGTAATTATTTAATTCAGTTTAACTGAGTTAAATTCAGTTAAACTAGTTCTAACTATTGGAGGAACTAGTTAGTGGTCACCTGAATTAAATTGGATTTAATTCACATGTAGTGATCAATTAGATAATTGATATTTCACTAAAAAATAACTCATGTATGTAATTCAGAGTAAGACCCAGTTGAGATTAGAGTTTAGGGATAATGTACTAACAATTGTAAAATCATCTAAATTAAATCGATGATGCATGCAATCAGAGGAAGGCTTATGGATGGATTGCGAAGTTAGTGAGGAATTTCACAATTAAATATGGGTTAATTCCCAAGGGAACAATGCAAGGAGGTAGCGGCTTGGGAGGCAGCAAATTTGGCTAAGTATTGGCTTGAGCTAGTTTGTGAAGTAGTGAGATAGATTGTACTTGTGCAGAGATTATTTGTGTTGAACAAGCATTTTATTTTCTTCTCATATATTTTGGTTAATGAAATATAAAGAGAGTGGTGTTTTTAGCTGAGGCTTTCCCCAGAAAATTATTGTGATTGAAGTTCTTCCTTTTCTGCTTCGTGATTTGATCGATCAATTTTTGTTTCCACTGATGAGTAGAGTACATAAAGTCAATTTTTTTAGCATATCACAATGTGCAAGTGAAATTGAATTTGCATTTCCATACTTCAGATCCAGCAAGATGTTTTTCTACAATTTGATACTTGAGTATGACCTTGAGGGTAGCTTGAATTACATGGCTTGGAAGGATAGGATGGAGGTAGTGTTGGAAGACAACAGACTGAAGGAATTCATAAATCATGATCCCGAAGCATCCAACATCTAATGCTAAATATATGCAAGAATGAAGAAAGTGTATGGAAAAGGCGAGAAGGATTATCCTAGAAGGAGTTTGAGATCATATTGTCTCAAATATCCATAGTATAGAAACCCCATTTCAAATGTGGAAGGAATTGACATACCTGTTTCAAAACAACAGTGCCCACAAGAAGTTGGCAATAAAGGACAAACTCAGAAAGATCAAGATGGAGAAGGGTGACTCAATTTTGAATTACTTAACCAAGTTCACCCAATGTTGGGATGAGCTTGGAAGTGTCAGGGTTACTGTTGTAGAAGACGATAAAGTGAGCCTAAAACTTCTAGGACTTCCCAAGAGCTAGTACAACTACCATGACTTAGTTAATGGGAGGGAGAAGCTACTAGAGTGGGAGTGATTGTGGTTCGACTGGGCACAGGAAGAGATTTGACCGAATACCAGAAACGGATCCTCATCAAATCATGATGGTGAGGAGAATTGTGCCTTAGGTAGAAAGGCGAAGAAAGGGAAGGGGAAGTCATCCCATTCCAAAATTAGATTCTAGTCAGGGAATCGAAGGATAGGTTGAAAATTAAATGTTCACTTTCACGAGATGAGACACTATGCTACAAAGTGTTTTCAAAAGAAGGCTTGTAAGAATCCCTCAGGAGGAGCGACATGTGAAGCTCTTCCTTCAAAATTCAAACTATATTTCACCCTCACCGCTTGTATGGTGTCATCGGTGATGGGTATTGTGTGGTGCCTAGATACTGGAGCCTCATTTTGCATGACTGACAACAAAGAGCTCTTCAGTAACTTGGAGGAGAAGGACCTCCAGACGCAGATCGAGATCGGAGATGATTTGAGGTATAGCGCGAGTGACATCAATATTGTTACCTTTCAGAGAGATTCTGGATCTCCCCTCACATTGAGAGATGTCATGTATGTTCTGTGTTTGAAGAAGAACTTGGTTTTTGTTGCCATGCTGGAGGATCGTTGCTATGATGTGATATTTAGTAAGGGAAAGGATTTCCATCGTCACATAGCCACAGGATAGGTGAAGTGGATCTCAGTTCAAGTGAAGAACCTCTACAAATTAAAGGTAGAATATTCCGCTTCTATGAGCACTAAAGAAAAGAAGGTGCAGAGTTGAGACATCGATGAGTTGTTCCATAGAATATTTGGTCACTTTCACCACAAAGCTTTAAAGATCATGCAAAAAATTTTGACAAGACTTCCCAAGGGTACACTAGAGTAGAGAGACACATGCAAAGGGTGTACATTGGGGAAGTACACCAAATATTCTTTTCATGATAAAGACAATTGAGCGCAAATGATCCTTCATCGAGTTCACTGAGATGTGTGTGGATCGTTCTCGACAACATCCATGGCCAAGCATAGGTATTATGTAATATGTGTTGATGATTTTTCTTGTAAGTGTTGTATTTTCATCATGTAGAAGAAAGATCAGACATTCACTAAATTTTGTGAATTTAAAGCACTTGTCGAGAAATATACTAGCAGGAAAGTTAAAGCTTTTAGAAGCGATAATGGTGGATGATATGTGTCGAATGAAGTCAAGAATTTATGTGCAACCGAAGGCATTCAACATGAGTTGATAGCGCCTCATAACCCTGAGTAGAATGGGGTGGCTGAAAGGAAGAATAAAATTATTGTGGGAGTGACACAGGTGATGTTATACGATCATGGCCTACCATTGCAGTTGTGGGCCGAAGAATGCACCACAACTATTTATTTGTAGAACATAATCCCTCATTGTATTCTCGGGATGAGTACACCAAAAGAATATTTTTCAGGGAAGAAACCATATGTGGAACACTTTAGGATCTTTGGTTCATCAATCTACTTTCATGTAATCAAGGATGCATGGAAAAAGCTAGAACCAACAACTAAGTTGGGAATATTTGTGGGTTACACTGATACACCTCACAACTATCGAGTGTACCTTCCATGCAATAGGATGACAGTGGTTCATAGAGATGTAAAGTTTGATTAAGAGAAATCCATAAGATGTTCCCTTGAGAGGGAGCTTCAATTACATGCAACTGAGGATTTAGCTCCAAAGGAGGAACCTCAAGATGATCTTACCATATTTTCAGATATTTTTGGATTATATCCTTATATATTTACTCAAATTTCATTTGTATGTGCCCATTGGATGCATAATTTAATTTTTCACCCAACAAATACCCACTCTAGATACTTTTGAGTTGACCCACATTGAAGAAAATTGAAAATAATAAAAAAAATCATTTTAGAAAACATATCAGGAGATAAGTTGCAAAAAAAAAACTCCTTTTTCCTCTAAAAATATTTACCCTTGAAGATGAAATGATCATTTTGAATTTTATTGGTTATTTTAAAGTTGATTTTGTTAGTACATTTTTTATTTTGAGGTCCATTTTTTAACCCAAAATTCCCCTAATGATCTTCAATACGTATTTCGATCCAAAGGTTTTACTTTCAATATCCAAGATGAAAGTTAGCTTTCTTATGAGCAGATATAGATTTATTCACAGAGTAGCCTCTACACCTTATTTCAGAGTGGAATCTTCTAGTTATGAAGTTTAAGGATTCTTGTGCTATACATTAAGGTAAGTTCTTTCTAAATGAGGTTGCAAGAAATATATCTAAGCACAAGTCTTCCTCGAACCATAGAACGACCTTTTTTCTTTTCTTATCAAAACCTTAGCTCAAATTTCTATTGAAAATTTGTTCTCTCATCTCCATTGTTGGTGTGGTGCTTGTTAACAAAGAGAAATACCTAGAATGGTACATAAAGACAAAAAAACATCCTAATTTTACTGATTTATTGGATAGGACCTATAAATTTGAGGTTGAAGAAGAAGTTGAAGGATGGGTGCAATGGAATTCTAGTGGGCCTACCAAGCCTACATCAGATAAGTATCTTTTAATTTGGAAGAACATAGACAAAAATCATATTCCTTGATTTGTACAATAATAAGTAAATATGTGAGCCACCACATTTTTCACATTAATGGTTTTTATGGAGCCTTAAATAAGTTAAAGGACTTGTATGACTTTCAACTAGAACTAGAATTTGTACAACTGTTAATGAAGCTATTCAATCTTGAGTTGAAGGATGACGATTGCATGGCTATAACTTTAGATATCAAATCCATCATGCATGACTTCGATCCCACTAGAGTGAAGATATACCTTCCTCTTATAGCCTTCATCAAGATCCTCTACCTTGCATACTCTCACTATCTTGAGTCTCTACAAGCTAGTGACCAAATGAAGTCCATGACATTTGACTCGCTAGTGGAGAAATTTGTGTAATGTGAGAAAGCCTTTGGAATGAAGAAGAAGACAAATCAGTCCACTAAAGAGATCATGTGCCTTAATTATAAAGGAAGACTCAATCACATGATTCTTATAGAGGAGAAATTAGTAAAAGAGGGCTTTGAAGAAATAACTTCAAACAATGGGGAGGTAGATACAACCAAGGAAAGATACCTTATATTCAATGTGTATATTGTGGTAGAAAAAGAAATTATTCAAGGAACCACATAATCCCATGTGATAACATAAAAGAACATCAAGAATACAAAAAGAATATAAATAAAAAATTTCATATTTGGTGAAAGATAATGGACCTAAATCTACTCATTATATGGTTTCTCATTACAATATAAAAGTAAATAAGGATTTATTTAACAATACATGTACTTCTTGGAGAGATGCATGAATTATTGACATAGGTGCAACATGCCAATGACCTTTTCAGATAAATTCCTTTAAAAAATTAATTGAAAATACAGATGTTATAGCCTATTTTGCAATAAATCAAGCCTCAAACCCTAGGGAATTGACACTATAAGGATCAAGTTTCCTAGATTCCCATATTTTCTTTTGGATGATGTTCTTTATATTCTTAAGTTGTAGAGGAACTTTATGTATCTTGTTCATGTTTGATATAAATGGTACTCTACTCACATCTTTGATGGAAAGGTTGAAATAAAGACGACTTCTAATGACATGGTTGTGATGGTAGGAGTGGAAGATGAAATATTATTGAACTTAAATGGGACATCTACTCATGCATATTTTTCAACATACCTCGTTATCCAATATCTTGTGGCATGATATATTTGGGTACATTAATTATGACAACCTTTATTTGTTTGAAAACATGGTGTTTCTAGTTTACCTACTATTTCTAGGAAGTTGTTGCAATTCCATGCTTGTATCCTTGGAAAACATCGCAAACACCCCTTCCAAGATTGGAACTGTAGATCATTTAGAAAACTTGGATTTGTATATTCTAATCTATGTGAACCCATGCATGTTCCATATGCTAATGTTAATAAATATATCATGTATTTTATTAATGATTACACTAGGATGTGTTGGGTATATTTGTTGAAAGATAAATATCAAGATTTTGAAACATTCAAACGATTTTCATGTATCAATTCAAAATAAAGCATAATCACATATTGAATGATGTCATGCTAAAAATAAAGAAGAATATACATTTACTGAGTTTGAAAAAAAAAATCCAACAAGAGATTCAACATCAAACTACAATTCCATACAATCCTCAATAGAATGATGTAGATGAAAGAATGAATTGGGCTTTTTAAAATATGTTTCATTCCATGATGGTTTTTAAAAATGTGAAATTGATTTTTTTAGCCTATACGGTTATATGTGAAAGATAAGTGTCCATATCATGATCTTGGGAACAAGATTTTTCATGAAATGTGGAATGGTAACATTCTTTTGGTAGGGCATCTAATGGTGTTTGGTTCCACTTGTTATTCCTTGATTCCTAATGGGTAAAGAAATAAGTTTGATGCAAAGATCCTAAGGTGCATCTTCTAGTGGTACTTAGGTATGACTAAGGCTTACTATATTTACTATGAGGTAAACAAGAATTTCATAATTTCTAGAGACGTAATATTTATTGAATTTACTAAGAGTGATTAAACTATTAGGTATAAGATTAATCATTTAACAGGTTTGATCATGTAGATATTTATCATGGATTGAATAATGAGATTATAAATATTTTTGGGGGGGATCCATATCCAAGGTTAATCTTTGGAATCTCCCTTTGCAGCACCATCTCCCCCTCCTAAACATGTTTTGGCCACTTCCACCATAATAGGATGTACAATAGGATGATTTAATTAAGAGGATTGAAAGGATGTTTTTTTGATGAAAATGCAACAGTATCACAATTAGACTAGGAGTAACCTAGACCCTCTTAAAGTTGTCCAAAGTGGCTTACCATGACACTTAAAAAATGATGATATTAATGAGATTGGAAGGGCAAGAACCAAAAATTATATCACACAAGATTGAGGTGACATATATAATACATTTAGGTGATACATATGTTTCATATAATTGTGAATTTAATTTATCTACTAACATTGATTCGACTCCCTTTGAATTACTTTTCATCATGAACAGAAAGAAGCCATCTAGAAGGAGTAAGATATTGTCATCAAGAATGGGACATGGAATTTTGTGGGCCATCCATTTGGAACCAAACCAATTGGTTGCAATTCGGTCTTCGAGAACAAGTTTAAATCATATGGTTCACTTGATAAGAAAAAATCATGAATTATGGTAAAAGGATTTGAATAGAAAAAATACATTGATTATGAGGAGACTTCCCCCCACAGCAAAATGGTATCACAATTCGACTAGGAGAAACCTAGACCCTCTCAAAGTTGTTCAAAGTGGCTTATCATGACACTTGAAAATGATGATCTTGATGAAATTTGAAAGACAGGTACCAAAAAATTCTATCACACAAGATGGAGGTGAAATATATAATACATTTAGGTGATATAGATGTTTCGTATAATTGTGAAAAAAATTCTCTACTAACATTAAGTCGAATTCCTTTGAATTAATTCTCATGATGAATGGAAAGAAGCCATCTAGAAGGAGTATGATATTGTCATCAATAATGGGACATGGAAGTTGGCGGGCCCTCTATTTGGAACAAAACCAACTGGTTGCAATTGGGTCTTCAAGAACAATTTTAAATCATATGGCTCACTTTATAAGCATAAATCATGACTTGTGGTAAAAGGATTTGAATAGAAAAAATACATTGATTATGAGGAGACTTCCCCCCAAAAACAAAATGGTTTTCCATCATACTCTATTTGCTTTGGTATTTGCTTTGGTGGCACATAATGGATGGAAAATTCATCGAATGGATGTGAATATTGCTTTCTTTAATGGAGAGTTGAAAGATAATGTCTTTAGGTATGAACCTGAATATTTTGTTATGAAGGGACAAGAATAGAAAGTATGCAAATTCATAAAATCCTTTTATGGCCTAAAAGAAGCGCTACGATCTTGGTATGAAAAATCAATTAAGAATCTTCTAAAGTTAAATTTCAAGCACTTTAACCTTAATGATGCAACTTTAATTATCAAGAGAATTGGAATTTTTTTCTATATCTTGTAGTGTATGTGGATGATTTATTGATAATAGGGAACCAAGAAGGCTATATTACATCCATTAAGAAAGGATTGAAGAAAATATTTGAAATGAGAAATTTGGGACATCTTCACTACTACATGGGAATTGAAGTGACTCAAAATTGAAATTATATATTCATGTCCCAAAGGAAATACATTGCGTAATTGTTGAACAAATTTGGCAAGGATAGATGCAACCCCCTTTCTACTCCAATGGAACAAAATTTGAAGCTCACGTCAAAAGGGAATGAATTTGAGGATGAAAACAAGTACAAATGACTTATGGAAAGCCTCATCTACCTTGCCACCACTAGACTAGATATCTCAATTGAGGTTGGAAATCTTTCTAGGTTCATGCAAAAGCCTTGTGAAGAACATTGGTCTCCTACAAAAAGTGTTCTAAGATACTTGAAAGGAACTCAAGATTTTGGGCCTAAAAAATCTAAGGTGGATGAGTTCAATATAATTGTATATTATGATTTAGACTTTGATGGGGATAAAGAAAATAGAGTTTTAACTTCAGGTTATCTCATGAGTCCTGAATCCATAGTTGTCTCCTAGAGATCATGAAAATTGTTAGTTTTAGCAGATTCCACAACAAAGATAGAATATATGGTAGATCCATAATTCCAAAGTCTAGCCTACAACTTAAGTACATATTTTAACTTTATCATCTCAATTGGTACACATTATAATTTTATTATCTAAGTAGAACTTATACAATAATATGGAAAAACGTTTGGAAAGTGCCACCAAAACCACATTGATGAAAATTAATTTATAACAACAATTTAAGGGATGAGTAGAAATTCTGTAATTTCACCATGCGAAAAACCTTGATGCATGCCTCTTAAAATGAATTGATGAAATATAGTTTCAAACAGAGGATTAGAGGAAATATGAAACTTTATGATAACTATTTATTGTGACACTACATTATCCATTACTAGAACCCAAGACCACTAAGAACAAAATTGCAAATACAATAGACAATAACATTCAAATATTTGTAAGTGGCTAGTTAAGATCTCCCTAGTCATCTGGAGAACATCAGTTCCTAGAAACCTTGGAGTTAAATCTAAACCCTCAGTTTTAATACATCAAAATTAAGTCTGAAAGATTCCTTTTGTACACAAGTAGTAGGCTTGTTGAGACTAGAAAATTCTAATCCTTGTAACATTTTAGACCTATGAAACAATGATTTTCATTATATGAAATAAGAGATAGTAGAGTAAAAAAGCACAATCACATGACATATGTCATTTTTTTTGGTTTCACTAGTTAGATGCTTTTACTTGCATCTTTGATTTTACATTACAATGGTATGGTGTTTTGTATCCTATTACATCGATTTGCACTGCATCATATTTCAAAGTCTAAATAACCCAAAGAACATTGCAAGGATAAATTGTAGGTGTAACTTATCATATCAACCAAGTAAGAATTAAATTCTTAAGTATGCCAGTAACCAATTATATGGATAATCAAAACAACAAACAAGTGATTTCCAATACCTAAAGTTAAGCCAGATAAATCAAGTGCTATGGAATTTTAAGAAATATATTCATTATAGAAAGTCAACCAAACTGAAGCCTCCACGTTAGCTCCAAGTTGTTACATAGTGGGACATTTCAGAACAAATTTGTAACATTAATATGAAACCCTTGCATTGAATGTTTGAGGACAAAGTTACAACAAGTGTTTCCAATCATAACAATTTATCATAGATTTGCTCTAGGTAGTTGTTTTGTAACATTTATTTCATGACATACAAGACTCTTAGAGCTTGAAAAATTTTGCAATTCTCTTTATAAAATTTATTTATAGACTCGAATTTAAGTTTTCACAGCCATTATATTTGACAATATTTTAAAATGGCTTATCATTTTCTAAAAGAGCAATAACATAGGAAACATGATTGTTAAAAAACTAAAACTAAGCCCATAACATTGTGCAAAACTACAACAAGGTTACAAAATTTAAATAAGTCAACTTCTTCTTCACACCTTCACCTTTTTACCAAACCTAGAAAGGAATTCCTTACAACAAAAATGACACCTCTATCTTCATAGTTCCATCAGAGCGAGGAATTATTAGAATGGATGCATGTATAGAAGTGAAATTGAGAGTTTGAGTTTACTAACATTACAAATCACTAAGATAAAACCATGAAATTTAAGGTTTGGGTTTAAACTATGTTGACCCTGTGATTCAAGTAAGATATTGAATTAAGGCTTGGTATTGAATTTTTCGGGACTGACATAGCTAATTTAGAATCAAATTTATGCAATATTACCATAGATCTTACCGACATATAGAAATATAGAATCACATATTACATACATAAATCTTACTGAATGACACAAATGCATCCTTACAAAAATGTAGTTCTAGTCCTTCAATCAATTTCCTCTACGTGACAATATGCTTTCTCCTAAACTTTTTGTGTTGTTTTTCTCACACTAAAACATTCAAAATTTTCATCTTACTATATTTTATGATACCACTACCAGTTTAAGTAAACTCACAAAATAACCTACGATTTGGATGATGCAGTAATACATTGGGACATTTATACAAGCTTCAACGTTATGATTTGGATAAAGAGGTAAATAATTAGGACATGTGTATAGGATTTAACGTTATTTATAGTTCACTATATCACACATATAAGTGATTAGTCTTCGATCATCTCTGCTTAAACTACTATCCAAAAAAAATGCATTATAATTATTTAAGAGATATGACTAGAATATGCTCTTAACTATAAAAATCCATCAAACACCATAATATTGTATCTCTAATACCCCACCCCACATTTACCCACTTTTAGAAGCTCACTAGGGTAAACATGAGTTCAGAGTTACTATGTATGACCCGACCTCCAAGATTTTGTTATGAAAATGGGACCTAACTTTCCAAATTGTAGAAAACTTACTGTAACACCCAAAGGCACTAGATCACCTAGATTCCATACACTTTCCACTAGTGACTTTTCCTCTGAGATGGAACCACTTTTTACCTGAATTTATAGCCAAGCCACATGCATGAAGACTATTTCATGAGACTAGAGGCCTCCAACCGCATGCACAACTGAAAATTACTATTTTTCTGCCATGGCTAGAAATTGTTCCGGATTTTCAGGGCTAGCCTATAGGCCAATTACCCAGAACTATATTAGTCATTTGTACAAGGCTTCAAACTCTATTTCTAAGCCTTGATATTACTCAAGCTTTCCAAATGCATAATAATGATTAATAAAAACACTTGATAAACATGGTATTGTAGGTCTTGAATGCATAATTGTTCATTGTTTCACTAGTTTCAATAGAGAATCATCAAGAAGGCTCACTATGTTGGCATTATGGCTAATTTGTTGTCCTTGATGGAAACCTACTTGAAAAATATGTCATTGATGTTAACTTTCTTATAATATGATGGTTATGGAACTAGTGCAGATATCAAGAATAATGGTATAGATGTCACAGAGGATATGGAAAGAAAATGGTAGTTTAGTTACAGAATACATGGAAATTGTGAATATTGAAAAACATACATAGCCTTTATGAATTAGAGTCGCGTACATACACAAGTACTGTGAACAAAAGTTGCGTACATAATCTAAACCATGGAAAACTGGATACTAACGGCCATTACAATGGCGATTTCCCATAGTAATTGTGGTGACAACATCTATTTGATCCCATCAACGAATACTAACAACATTACCAAAGGATTTTCTTGAGGTATTGGCAAAGGAAAAATCTATATAAGGAGATGGATATCAGAAATTTAAGTGTGCAAGTGAATGGTTTATTCATGTTTGATTTGATTTCGAATAGGTGTGCACCAGGAAGTAAGGAGATGGCTCAAATATGATAGATATGAAAGTGCAGTGAATACAAATGAATATACTTGCTTGATCTATTTATATTTGTGTAGCTAACAATTCTAGATCTATGGTTATAGTGATGGTCTTATCTAATTGTGAGCTAATAGGTAATGTTGACAGTATATGCAGAAGATGTGGGTTTTTCATGTGTTATGATTTGTAGTGAAGAACCCGATTCAGTAATTTGAGATTTGTACATAGGTTTTCTTCAGGATAATCACACACACACACACACACACACACAACATATATATATATATATATTTTTAATTTTTTTATTTTTTTTATATTTATTTATTTTTTCCAGAGAAAGAAAATTCATAATTTCTATTAATGAGAAATTACATGTTATTGATGCCCGATGGCATATGCTATAGTGTGGCAGACCACCACTGTTCAAAAACAAAATAGCAGAAAAAGTTCCCATAGGGATACAGTAATAGGTGCTGAGACCATCATGATATAGGAGTGCGCCTGTACATATGTGTTTATACTAACATACTGTGATATATACAATGCATTAAACAAAAGATAGTGCTCATCAAATTGCCAGTATTGAGGCCATTGCCTCACTGAAGTGGCCCATCTATATATGGCCTGTGGAAGTATCTGTATGTCCTTGCAGGAGAAAATTCCTCGATCATTCACTCACCTAGAGGACGATGCGTCGCTTCTTTCGAGAGCCAATCTACAGTTGTATTTTTTTCCCTGTAAATATGAGAAACAGATATCTGGTCAAAAAATGTTTTGAAAAAAACAAATTCTTCCAAGATATGTTTCAATGTATATGCATGACAAACAGTCTTGTAGTTACACCAATCAATCATAGTCTTTGAATCGCCAAAAATTTGAAGTTGGTGGCAGTTTTTTATCATGGCAAAGTATATAAGGTGACACAAAGTTATCAATTCTGCATGGTTGTTTGATCCAAGACCAAGCCCCATACTAATCTGGTAGTAGTGCGTGTCAGATAGATGCAGGAGGATGCCACCACCACATCCTTGCAGTTGGGCAGCCCCATCAAAGTATGCCCACGACAAGTCTTTATTAATTTTCTCCTGTATGATGTTCCTGGGCTATTTCTGACAGTTCTCATTTGGTAGTTCTGCGAATGCCACACAAATGATAGAGGGAAGGAGGTTCCAGTTCACAGTACAGTTCTCAAATATGATCGCTTTTCTCCTGACCCATATATACCAGGAAACCAAGAGGGGGAGGTTCCGAGGCTTTTTCACCACCACCAAGATCCACCACTGTTCCCACGCAGTGTTAATGTCCAACCCCTGCTAGTCCACATTCAAATTTAATGACAGTATGACCTGTGCCCAGATAGTCCTGGTGGTCAGACAAGAGAGGAATAGATGTTGGGTAGATTCCTCTACTTGCAGGCACAGTACACATCGGGATGGTCCTGAGAAAGCTCTTTTTTTTAGATTAGATCTAGTCGGGACTGTGTTCTCCAATATGTTCCACATCAACAGCTTGGTTCTTGGAGGGGCGTTCAGTTTCCATAGTGAGACCCACCAGCTTATGTGGATGTCTGGTTTTTTGTCATCAATAATTTTGATATATCCCAACTTCGGCGAATATTGGCCAGCTTTAGTAAGATCCCATAAACATACATATGCGAATATGATTCATAGTAGTTGTGCATAAATGCAAGGATAATTTTCCTTTATATTGTTGCTATATCTTGGTATTTTACAGATGTTTGGATGTTGATTAAATTTATGAAGTCTATATTATTTGTTGTTTTTTGTCAATGAATTCTTGATATTCTTAGTTATGGATTGGTATATTGATTAGTTATAATGCTTTAGAAGTGTGATTGGGTATGGTCCAATGATCTGTGATTAGTTTAATACTTAATTTAGTGGTTGGTTTAGTGTTACAGTGATTCAGTTAGTTAAATGGTTCAGTGTTCAGTAATATGAGATCCGTATGCAAGTTATATACAAAGGAATCATGTATCTATGCAAGTTTTCCTCAGAAAAGATGCATATACATTTTGAAGTAAATTTGATCAAGGTTTGCACTTACTATGACAGAGTGGCTATTATATTTATTCGTGATTGGATACTCAGTGGATTTATTTATGGCTTGGTATATTGATGAGTGATTGTACATTGGTATGATCTAATTATGGTGATTCAGTATTGATTTAGTATTCTATGATTCTTGGTTTGTTCAATAATTGGATGATTTGATTCAATATTTTGTTTCAGAGTGGTTTATTGGTATTGAGCATAATGTTGGATTTGGGTCCAGTGTGAAAATTTAATGAAAGGTGGCTTACATGTTTTGATGCGTATTTGAGATAGGTGGATCCAGTATGAATATTATGAAACGTGGTCCAAGATAGGTGCTAAGGGTTGGAGCCTTCAATAAGGGAATTAGAGCTTCCTTCCAGTGGTTGTTGGTAAATTTATTTAGGGGGTAGGTGCTCCCTTCCAGTAGAAGTTGGTAAACAAGATCAGGGTGTTGTAGCCCCCCTTCTAGTGGGTGTTGGAGAACAAGTGGAAGTTGTAGGCTCTTGTAGGTAGTAGCTTGCATGTTGGTAATATTTTGCACTAGTACACGATGTAATGAATATTTTCTTTATACAATAAGAAAGAAGACATAGACGACAACAATGGTGGTTTTCTCCCACATTGGGTTTCCACCTAACATCTCGGTGTTATCATGTATTGATGTGTTTCTTATGTATTGATGATTTATCTACTCTTTATTGTTCATGGTTTTTTCATAATGAATAACTAAAGAAAAATTGATGCACCGGTTAGGTTAAATCACTAATGGAATTTATGAGAAATTAAGTAAACTAGATATACACGATTTTATTTCACTGGAGTCACGTACACACATGGGTTGCATGAATTACAGTAGCATACATATTTGTGAATGAGAAATTGGAAGTTAAAGTGAATTAACAATATTCATTCACCCCTCACCCTCAAAGTATTTTTCCTAACATGCTATCCTCTCATTCTAGCTACAACAAACACTTGTTAGCTCATGCATTCATATACCCATTCAATAACTTATAAAATTGTGAACAAGATCCATAACGAGAGCACATCATATAATAAGAATGTACCATGCATATAACCATCATTTAACTAGAATGAATCCATTAAAAACTAGTCACAAAATCAACACACTAACCAATACTTATGCTCATTGATCTCAATAAGAAATAACAAATAATAACATATGCATAAATCCAACCAAGTCAGGGACTTCCTCCTACCACATGACCGTAGATTGGTCTAAACCAAATATTTATTTCAACCAATCACCCTTATGTAATATTCTAAGCATGAATGTGGGATCACATGGGATCAACGAAAACAAAACCAACTAGGGAATCCATAAGTTAAACCACCTCCACCCTCAAACCACAGTTATTTCACCTAAATTGGTCTAGAAATCACTAAAAACAAAACAAGCTTGGATACCTTAGGATTTCTTCACCATACCTAGAGGAATTTTTCTATATCCAACCACCTATAAAGAGCTTCTGAGAGAAAACCATCTCCACCCTCAACACTTGAGATTTTTCCTGAGACTTCCTCAACTGGATCTGAATCAACTGATAATACAAAGCTCAACCGCAATGAAAACCTAATATACTAGGGCTATTCAAGAAATGGAAAAGGAAAGGTTGTACATCATTGTCAATTCAGGAAAATCCCATGCCAATGAAAGGAAACATGACCAGTAAACCAATGCATACACCATGCATTCACATCCCAACAAGATAAACATACATGCAACCTATTACCTGCAAAATCCTCTTGTTGATTACTCTTTCTTAACTTTATTTCTACCCTCTATTATTGTTATCCAATCTTCCTATTGTGCTCCCTTTCTTGTCTCTCTCTTGATTTCTTGTGTTTTCCTTGTGTCCAAGTGCTCCTTTCTCTCTCTTCCTGCTCTTCTTCAAAAGTGGATCATCAATTAATGAATGAATGAATCCATGTTTTCTCCTTTTTCCTTTATTTTTCTTTTCCCTTTTCTTCAATCTCCCTTGCATGCATATTCTTGTCTCTTCATCTTCCTTTTCTCTTATTTTCCTTTATTTATTGTATTAATTGTCATTTATTGCCTTTTTCCTTTTCCAATGAGAATGAAAATTTCCCTAGCCAATTAATAAACCAAAAGTGGATCCAAATATAATGTTTATCCCCTTATTCAACTTGGACTACATGTCCCCTAACCTTGGGTTTATTTCTTCCTTTTATAATGCCTATTTATTACATGGATTTTTAATCTAGGGTTGTTACAAACCCCTCCCACTCCGGGGAACATTGTCCTCGGTGTTCTATGACACTTATGTCTAGCCAAAACTATTGAACCTGAAAAACATACTACTTATGGATCTTTAAAACCTATCTCGCTGCAATATTTACAATGACAAACTGTTGAAAACATGACTATCATACTTCTTAGTGGAGCTTTATAAAAATAGATCGATATAGTATTTACAATCACACACACACACACACACACCAAAGCTCATTTCTTCAACCAGAAAATAAAGAAGGATATAATGTCTACATCTAATCATCCATCTCTCATGTAGCTTCATCGAGCCCAAAGTGCTTCCACTACACTTTAACTTGTTCTATTTCTCAGTTCTTAAGCATGAGAATCTTTCGATGTAGGATGCACGAGGCTCTGGCTAGAACTCTCCTTCTAGTTCCACCTGCAATATTGATCAATCAATAATGTGATCAACATCCCGTATATATCTTTTAAGCAGTGAAACATGGAAAACATCATGGATTTTCATTGATGGAGGTAAAGCAAGTTTGTAGGTTAGTAGTCCAATCCTCTCAAGGATCTCAAAAGACCCACAATACCAAGTTTCCAACTTGGAAAATGATCCAATCTTCAAGGATCTCTTCTTGGGCTTGATAAGCAAATACACATTCTCCCCAACTTGAAACTCCTTGAATACCCTATGTTGATCCGCATATATTTTCTTCCTATCTTGTGCTACCTTCAATTTTTTTCTGATAACTTGCATCTCTTGCTCCATCTCTCTCAACATATATGGTCCAATCAATACCCTTCTCACTGGATCACTCTAGCTGATACAAGTATTACAACTTCTCCCATAAAGAGCCTCAAATGGACTCATCCTCAAGAATTCTTGATGCCCATTATTATAAGAAAAATCCACAAGTGGAATATACTCCTCCCACCTCCTATGTTGATACATGACATGCATCCTCAACATATCTTCAAGAACCCTATTAACCCTCTCTGTCTACCCATTTGTCTGTGGATGGTAAGCTATACTGAAGGCTAAATTTGTCCCCAATCCTGCAGAAAACTCCTTCCAAAAACTTGATGTGAACTAGACATCTCTATTCTAATATAATCTTCTTATGAACTCCATGCAACCTCACTATCTCCTTAATGAATAGCTAAGAAACTTCAATAGCTGAATTAGTAGACTTCACTACAATGAAGTGAGTTACCTTGCTCAATCTATCAACCAAAACCATGATAGAGTCATGATGCCTTGATTTCCTTGGAAATCCTGTAATGAAATCCATGGAAATGACCTCCCATTTCCATTTAGGAATCAAAATAGGTTGCAAAAAACTAGTTGGATTCTTGCATTCATCTTTCACCTGTTGAAAATCAAAGCACTTAGAAAAAAATGTAGCCACCTATTTCTTCAAATTGGCTAATAGTAGAACTTCCTAATAGCTGTCAAAGTATTTTGGTATCCCGAGTGGCCTAAATCTGTCTTGGCATGAAACTCTCTCAAAATAAGATTCTTCAATTCACTACTATCAGGCACATATATCTTACCCCTGAATCTAACCAAGCCATATGTTGTGAGGTGATACTCCTCATATTTATCACCTTGTTGATGCAAAATTTGCTTCAACTATTGGTGCTTCTCATCATGTTTCCCTACATATAATATCTACTCCTGCAAATTTTTCCCATAAGAGATCACAACTAAAATATGATTCAACTACACTATCTTACATAGAGCATCTTCAACTCGGTTCTATTTTCCTTTGATGTACTAGATCTCAAAATCAAACTCACTGAGAGTAGCCAATCAACTATATTTCCTTACATTCAAATTATATTGGTCAAACAAGTACCTCAGTCCACCATGATCACTCATCAAAATGAACCTACTGCTAAGGAGATAATGTCTCCACGTCTTCAATGCATGAATGGTAGTTGCCAACTCACTATCATGAGTCACATAATTCTGCTCATACTCATTCAACTTTCATGATTCATTTCAAACCACCTTCCCTTCTTGCATCAGGGCTCCACCAAGTCCTTCCTTGCAAGCATAAGTACAAACCAAAATATCCTTATCAATATCTTCAATCCATAAACCGGAGCATTGGTAAGCAACTACTTCAACTAATCAAAACTTGTTTCACACACATCAATCCATTCAAACTTATTTCCTTTCCTCTACAAAGATGTGATAGGATAGTCAATATTTGAGAAGTTCCTGATGAACCTCTTGTAATAACCTACTAGTACCATGAATGAGATGATGTCATCCACAATCCTTGGAGCTAGCCACTCCATGATAGCCTTAATATATTATGAATCAATTGCTATCCCCTCCTTGGAAACAACATGTCCCAAGTAATGAATCTGAAAATGGAAGAAGCAATGCTTGTTGAGCTTGGCATACAATTTATTCTCTCTCTATAATCTCAATATAAATGCCAGGTGTTGTGCATTATCCTCCTCATTCGTTGAACATACCAATATTTCATCAACAAACATTATCACAAACTTATCCTGGTAAGGGTGAAACACATTCTTCATCAAACACATGAAGGTGGTTGGAGCACTGGTAACACCAAAAGACACTGCCACAAACTGACAGTACCCATACCTTGTATGAAATTTTGTTTGGTAGATGCCTTATTCTTTTATGTGCACTTGATGATATCTTGATCTTAAAACAATAGTCAAAAATATTGTAGCTCCCTTTAGCTGATCAAAAGATCATCAATCTAAGGCAGTGTATACATGTTCTTGATAGTCACCTTATTTAACTTCCAGTAATCAATGCACAATCTGAGAGTATCATCTAGAGTATCATTCTTCTTTTTTACAAACAACACTAGTGCACCCCAAGGAGATAAAATTGGCCTTGTGTATCTCTTATCAATCATCTCTTTAAATTTCAACTTCATTTCCACCAACTCGGGTGTGCTCATCTTGTAAGGTGCCTTGGATGTTGGTGTTGCTTATGGCATCAACTCGATAGAGAAATCCACCTCTCTATGAGGAGGAAGCTCTTGAATCTCTACAAGAAACACATGCTAAAAATGGTGTAAGACAAGGTACCTCATTAGGAATTCATCATCCTCGTCATCCTTCTCTCCATAGTTGGAAATATGTATGACAAACAATAAACATCATTTCTTGTGGTTGTGCTTAGCTTGCATGGTTGTAACCATCCTCACTGATTTATGCTTCTTCTTTTTCTGCAAGACTCTATTTTCTCCATCCTCATCTAGGCACTCAGTGGCCTTGTCATAGAAATATACCTTGGTCCTATGAATAAATAACCAATCCATACCCAAAAGCATGCTATATGAACCCAAAGGAAGCAAACTCAACTTTTTTGTGGTAGGCATGCCATTAAGCTCAAATGCACAAGAATTCACCCAATGAAGAACTCTTATCTTGGTCCCTGTATCCAACCACGTCAACCAATATTATACATGCACTTACTTATTCAAATGACATTGATCCACCAAATCAGGACTAATTTGATCTAGGCTCAATCAAAATAGAAACAACTTGATCACAAAGCTTACCTTCCATCTCGATAATGGATGCCTGGTGCTTTGCCGACCTGTTATCAACTACTACATATATCTGGGGAATTCTCTAACCTACCCCCAACTATCTATGCCTCTTGAACACTGTAGGACACAAAGGACACTCCTTCTTACGATGATCTCTACTAGAAATCTAACACTTCAATGATTCTCTACCACTTCCTTTATTTTTTTGCTCCACAGGCTGAGACCCATGTCCTAACTCAGTTGCATTAAACTTCTTATGAGGTACCACATTTTCCTTTTCACCTACATCCTAAGATCATCCTTGCTTCTTAGGCCATTTTCCTTTAGTCTTGTCGCTACCCTTTCAATCATGCTTGAACTTAGGCTTGTGTTTTGATTGTTCATAACAATGCTTTAACTTCTGGATGGATTCCTCTAATGATCGAGGCTCATCAAACTAAATCCAGTCTTTGAATGATAATGGAAATCCACTAATGAACCTTTGGATATTTTCTTTCTCATTGTTAAGAAAGGGCACATATCTCAACAATTCTAGAAATATGGTTGTATTTTGTTCATCTGTCATGGAACCCATCTTGAGCTCATAGAATTCCTTCACCTTTCCACCATAATATCACTTGGATGAGTACTTCTTCCTGAAGATTCTTTCAAATTATTCCCAAGCTAATTTCTCTTCCCTGATGCCTTTGACATGCTTGCAATCTTCCCACTAGCTATATTGTTTTCCTTTGAGGCTAAAGGTAGCTATCTTGGCTTTTATATTCTCAGAGTAATCATGAAGTCTAAAAATTTTCTTCATCCCAATCATCCATGCTTCTGGATATTCTGACTTGGTCATCTGACCATCAAAACTAAGGGGCTTGGATTTCTTGAATTCTTCTGGAAAGTACCCCCTTCTCACTCCTCCTATAATTATGTTGGTGATAATGGACATGATGTCTCCCAAAAGCAGAGCTATAATAAAATTGATGAGAACTATCCCTCCTATCAGGTGTATCCAATATTCTACCTCTCTTTATTGTATCATCCTTGTCCATCTTGTACCTTTTCTGAGATCTACTTCTATCTGCACCATTAGTCATTTCTTCCTATCTATCTCCATGAATTCTCCCCAGTTGTCCTTGCTTCTGCATATATAAAATGCTCTGGAGGATTCCTACATTAACCTCAACTTGTTTTTCTTGGGATTTCACAATCCTTTATTGTTCTTCAATCAACCTCTCATTATCTTCCTTGCAACTTACAATCTTTGCCTTCAAGATTCTCAATGTATTTGCTAGATCAAGAGAGTCTCCCTCTCCCTACTCCTCAGCTGACTTCTCCTATCCCACCAATATCTCTTCTGGAATATACGAGGAATCATATGAATTGTACTCACTATTATGCTCTTCATCTATTAGCCTTCTATTTTCCTACAACATATCACTGCTAGATAAAATAAAAGGCATAATCAAAAGAATTACCTCAACTTGTTGCTAGTGAGGTTATTTCATCTGCACATATCCATCTAGATTAGCACGATATAACATCACAAGCATATCAACTCATACATGTATATCATAACAATAAAAATAAATAGTTAACTCTCACACATGGTAAACATATAGACAACTGGCATGCATGCATAAAAATTTTCATTTACCCCAAGGTCCATAGTTATGAACCTGCACTAAATACCACTATGTAACACCATGCCCCACATTTACCCACTTTTATAGGATCACCAGGGTAAAAATGAGCTAAGAGTTACTATGCATGACCTGACCTCCAAGATTTTGTTATGGAAATGAGGCCTAACTTGCCAACTTGAACCAAACTTACTATAACACCTAGAGCCACCATATCACCCAAATGTCATACACTTTATACTAGTGACCTTTTGCCAACTTGAACCAAACTTACTATAACACCTAGAGCCACCATATCACCCAAATGTCATACATTTTATACTAGTGACCTTTCCTCTAAGATAAAACCACTTTATACTTAACTTTACATACCATGTGCATGCATGAAGACTAGCCCATGTAGCCAGAGTCATCTAACCACACGCACAACACATCCTTAGTGCGATTATAGCCAAAAATTCCTAGTTTTGTGGCTGTGGCTAGAGACTCTGTTTTAGATTTGTAGGTCTAGCCTACAAGCCAACTGTCTATAACTCTATTAATAATTTGTACAAGGCTTTAGACTCTATTTAAAAGCCTTGATCTTACTCAAACTTTCCAAATACATAATAATAATTAATACAAACACTTGATAAACATGGTACTTGTATGCCATGAATGTATAATTGTTCATTATTTCACTTGTTTCATCATAGAATCATCAAGAAGTCTCATTTCCCTCTCATACTAGTTGTAACAAACACTTGTTAGCTCATGCATTCATATACCCATTCAATAATTTATCAAATCATGAACAAGATCCATAATAAGAGCACATCATATAATAAGAATGTACCATGCATATAACTAGCATTTATCCAAAATGAATCCATGAAAAACTAGTCACAAAATCAACACATTAACTAATACTTGTGCTCAATGATCTCAATAATATATAAACATAATAACATATTCCTAAATCCAACCAAGTCAGTGCTTCCATGTACCACCCAACCATAGATTGGGTTGAACTAAATATTTATTTTAGCCAATCACCCCCGTGCCATATTCCAAGCATGAATATGGGATCATATGAGATAAACCAAAACAAAACCAATCAAGGATTCTAGAGGTTAAACCACCTCCACCCTCAAGTGACAACGGTTTCACCTAAATTAGTCCAGAAACCAAAACAAGCTTGGATGAATGAGGATTTCTACACCATAACTAGAGGAATTTTCTTGTTTCCACCCACCTATCAAGAGATTTCTGTAGAAATCCATCTCCACCTTCAACCCTTGGTATTTTTCCTGAGACCACCTCAACCATATCTGAATCCACCGAAAATCCAATTCTCAACCAAAATAAAAACACAAAATACCATAGTTATTAGGGAAACAGTAAAGGCAAGGTTGTACATCACTGTCAATCCAGGAAAATCCCATGCCAATTATAGAAAACATGACTAATAAAATAATGCATAAACCATGCATTCACATCCAAGAAAGATAAACATATATACAACCTGTTATCTGCAAAGTCCTCTTGCTTATTAATTTTCATTTACTTTGTTTATGCTCTTGCTTACTATTTTCCAATCTTCATTTTGCGCTACCTTGCTTGTCTTTTACTTGCTTCTTGTGTATTCCTTGTTTACATGTGCTCTCTCTCTCTTCCTTTTCTTCTTCAAAAGTGAATCATTAATGAATGAATGAATGAATCCATGTTCTCTCCCCTTTTCCTTTTTAATATTCTTCATTTTCCCTTGCATGCATATTCGTGTCTCTTTATCTTCCTTTTCTATTATTTTCCTTTATTTCTTGTTAATCACCATTTATTGCCTTTTTCCTTTTCCAATTACAATGCCAATTTCCATAGCCAATTAATAAACCACAAGTGGATCCCAATATAATGCTTTTCTGCTAAGTTATTCAACTTGGAATATGTATCCCATGACCTTGGTTTTATTTATGCCTTTTATAATGCCCATTTATTAATGGAATTTTAACCTGGAGTTGTTATAGTATCTCTAGTATAAATTATTGTAACACAACCCTACCCAATATAAATCCAATAATAAAACACCTACTATATGATGGTATGAACCATGGTCTGTAGGATAGTATGGTTGTTCCTATCCATTATTTTATGATTTCGTTTACCAATGGGGAATTGAAGGCACCTAAGGGAATGATATATAATTATTGGACTTTCCTTGTATGAGATTTTCAGCAGTAGGATGTGTACCCAAAATAATCATGTGTTAAGATCTTCCATATCGACATTGTAAGTTATAGGTTAATAAACTAAGAAGGTGTCCCTCCTACAGTACAATATCAATATCAATTAGGGACTAGTCTCCAACCTATACACTTCATCATATCTCACAAGATAAATCATGAAAAATATCATGTAACCTAATGTACCTATGTACAAGATATAATGTCCCCCTACACAGTGCCATGTAAACTTCACATTATATGAACTAGTACCATATTTTCAGATAGGTATGAACAAACACGACACCCCACATATACCTATGATTTCAAAAACCACCCTTATTTATGCATGTTCATCCATGACATAGAAAACATGAGCAACTCATTATCCATATCAATTCAGCGTGAACAAATTTTGTGGGAAATTTACTATACACATTATTATTTTTTAAATGCTAGTGGGAAATGGAGTTTGGAGTTTGGGATAGTACTCACCTCCAAACCATTGACTTGTTGCAATCCAACCCCTCTTGCAGCTATCACCCTCTAGCTTGACTCCAAGGCTTGAGAATACTATTCCAGGATCAAGCTTCCAAATATACCACGAATTCTGGAGGTTTAGTATACCTCCACCTTTCAACCAAATAGTACTCAATTTCAGGCTAATCCAAGAAATCTAGAGGTATGGAACCTCCACCCATTATCCAATTTACTACCACAACAACTCCACCTAGTGAAAGGAATCCATATTTATAAGCTAGTCCAGGGACTCCAGAGGTATGCAACCTCCACCCACTAGCCAATTTATTTCCACATTAACCCCCCCCCCCCCCCACAATTAAGGGAATCGAGAGTCTACTACTAGATTGATTGAAATGAACAAGGGAAACTAGGTTCTCTTTATTGTCCAAGAATCCAAGGTTCTAACTCCACATATTTGTCTAGGGAGTCGAGAGAGAACTATCTCCACCACACAACCCCAAGAATCTAGAGGTTTACATCCTTACCTGGAAGAGAGTTTACCCATTCTCCTATGCTTAGTTTTCATTTTCCTTATCTCTTATGATTTTAGTTGTGCTGAAAGGCCTCCTTTTCTTTATTTCGTAGATGGAAACTCCCACCAGTGTCCAAGAACTATTTTCACTAACCTCACCTGACCACAAGTTGGTTCAACCATAAAATATGATAGTATTATTATGCGATCCCCATGGACAACATACACCTAATCTACTTATCATATCCATGGACCATAGTTGTGCTCTTCTCTATGCATATCTCCTAGATATTGTTGAAAATGCAACAAGAAAATCCTGAATTAATTTTGTCCTTCAATTAAATTAGGAATAAAATTGTAATTCCACATCACAAGACAACTTGTATGAGTTAACTAAGTCAATTTAACTTAGTTGTCTCAGTTAATTTGAGTTGAGAGTCTAACTTGAGTAATGTAGAGTGTCTCTTACTTTATATGAGCCTTGGTTGAGTTTATTTTGAGTTGTAATTAATTAATTCAGTTTAACTGAGTTAAAGTTAGTCAAAATAGTTCCAGCTGATGGAGGAACTAGTAGGAGGTTAGAAAATGAGGTGCTACTTCATGTGTTCAACCATTTAACTGATGATTCACTCATAAATAACTCATGCATATCATATCTGAGAGTTAATCAGTTGATATTGAAGTTCAAGGGAAGTGTACTATCAGTTGTATAATCACTTGAATTGTATAGGTGGTGCATGCATTCAGAGGAAGGTCTATGAGGATTGCACAATTCATATTGAGGAATTTCCGTAATTAATAGGGGTCTAATTCCCAAGGAAACAACGCAAGGAAATAAAAGCTTGGTCAGCAAAAATTTGGTTAAGTATTGGCCTAGCCTTGTCTAGGAAGTTGTGAGACAGATATAGATAGTGTAGAGGTTGCTCAGGCTAGAGAAAAGCATTGTAATCTTCTAATTTTTTCTGACTAATGAAATGTACATATAGTAGGGGTTTTTAGTTGTGGCTTTCCACAAGAAATCATTGTGTAATGTGTTGATTGAATTATTTCTATTGTATGCTTCGTGATTTCTTGATCGATCAATTGTTTCCGTTGATGAGTAGAGTAGTTTCAAGTCTATTGTTTTAGTAAATTACAATTAACAGTTTGAATCTACAAGGAATTTCCACATGATATCAGAGTAGAATTCACTCTAGAAGAGGAGAATATCAGTTTGTATTTTGCAAGTGAAATCAAATTTATAGTACCATTCTTCAAAGCCAGCAGGATTTCGTTCTACAGATTGAGACTCGAATATTCCCTTGAGGGTAGTTCGAACTATATTTATTGAAAGGATGGGATGGAGGTAGTGTTGGAACACAACGGGTTGAAGGAATTCATAGACAAAGATATTCCTAAGCCTCCAACAACAGATGCTCAAGATTTGGCAGAGTGGAAGAAATGTGTTGCAAAGGTGAGAAGGATAATAATAGAAGGAGTTTGAGATCATAATATCTTGAACCTCCATGGTAAGGATACACCATATGAAATGTGGCAAGCCTTGGTTGAATTGTTTTAGAACAACAGTGACCACAAGAAGCTGACATTGAAGGAAAAACTTCGAAAGATCAAGATGGAGAACAATGATACATTACCACAATACTTGAGCAGGTTCACCTAATGTCAAGATGAGCTTGGGAGTGTCAGTATTATAGTTGTTGAAGATGATCTGGTCAACCTAGGACTACTAGGCCTTCCTAAGAGCTGGCATAGCTACCAAGATTCGGTAAAGGGGAGAGAACATCTACTAAAGTGGGAGTGTTTGTGGTATGAATTGGTGCAAGAATAGATATGGAGGAGCACTAGAGATGGAACCTCATCCAATCATGATGATGAGGATAATTGCGCCTTAGATGGAAAGACAAAGAAAGGGAAAGGAAAGAAATTCCAATCAAAAGGAGATTTCAGTTAGGGCAGCAAGAAGAAGGACTTGTGGAAGATTAAATGTTTTCACTATCATGAGTTGGGACACTATACCATGAAGTGTCTGCACAAGAAGGCTAACAAGAATCCCTCAGAAGGAGCAACATGTGAATCACTTGCTTCACAATTAGAGTTGGATTTCACCCTCATTGCTTGCATGGTGACATCAATGATGGGTAGTGATTAGTATCTGGATAGTGGAGTCTCATTCGATATGACAAGAAACAAAGAATTTTTTAGTGACTTGGAGGGGAAGGACCTACAAATGAACATTGAAATGGGAGATGATGGAAGGTATAACGTGTCTGGCATTGATACTATTACTTTTAAGAGGAAGTTTGGTTCTCCTCTCACATTAAAACATGTCATGTATGAAGAAGAATTTAGTTTCAGTTGCTATGTTGGAGTACCGTGGCTACGATGTGATATCCAGTAAAGGAAAGGCTTTCCTTTATCACATAGCCTCAGGACAAGTGAAGTGGGTTAGGGTTTAGGTGAAGAAACTCTACAATTTGGATGTATAAGATTGTGCAACATTGATCACAAAAGCAAAAAAGGTGCAGAGTCGAGAAATCAGTGAATTGTGGCATAGAAGATTGGGCCACTTGCACCATGGAGCTTTGAAGATCATGCAACAGATTTCTATAGGACTTCCTAAGGGTGTACTAGAGCATACAGATACATGTAAAGGGTGTACACTAGGGAAGTACATCAAATCCACCTTTCATGATAACAATAGTCAAGCAAAGCGATCCTTAAAAGAGTTCACTTAGATGTGTGTGGACCATTCTTGATAGCCTCCATTACCAAGCACATGCATTGTGTAATATTTGTAGATGATTTCTCACGTAAGTGCTTCATTTTCTTCATGCAGAAGAAAGATCATACATTCTCTCAATATTGCGAATTTAAAGCACTTGTTGAGAAAGACACTAGAAGGAATGCGGAGGCTCTTAGGAGCGATAATGGTGGAGAATATGTGTCAAATGAATTCAAGAAATTATGTGCATCATAAGGCATTTGACGGGTGTTAATAGCACCCCATAACCCACCAAATAATGGGGTAGTTGAAAGGAAGAAAAAAATTATTGTGGGAATTGCACGAGTGATGTTACATGATCAGGGCCTACCATTGCACTTGTGGGTTGAAGCATGCAACATAGTTGTATATATGAAGAAAAAGAGTCCTTGTTGGATTCTTGGGATGACTACACCAAAAGAAGCTTTTTCATGTAAGAAACTAGATATGACACACTTCAAGATCTTTGGTTCATCAATTTACTATCATGTTACCAAGGAGGCAAGGAAAAAATCTAGAACAAACAACTAAGTTGGGCATATTTTTGGGGTACACGGATACACCTCATAACTATCTGGTCTACCTACCATCTCATAGGATGACAATGGTTCACAGAGACATGAAGTTTGATAAAAATAATGCCATGAGATGTTACCTTGAGAGGTAGCTTCAGATACATGTAGATGATGAGATTTTAGTTCCAAAGGAAGAACCTTAGGATGATGTCGAGAAACCACACGTAGAGGAGCAAAGAGTGGAAGCACCCACTCATGCAGAGACTTCAAGAGATGGAAGGATGCACATTAGAGAAGTTGAAAAATTGATGCATGATGCTAGAGAGAATGTGGGAGGACCCACGTTATAGTGCAGGTAGAGGAGGTCACCAAATTGGTACAATGGATAAATGGCTATGATGAGTGAGAGTGTAGATATTATGCCATCCTCATTTGAGGAAGCAGTACAACAACCAGTATGGGTTTATGTCATGGTAGAGGAGTATGAATCCATTATCAGAAATAGTGTTTGGGAAGTGGTCCCAAGACCAGTAGACAAGTCAATGGTGAGTTCCAGATGGATTTACAAGGTAAAGCAAGAAACATAAGGGACTGTCAAGAAACAAAAGGGCATATTTGTGGCTAGAGGGTTCTCTTAGGTGGATGGAATTGATTATGAGGAGACTTTTGATCTAGTAGAAATATACTCTTCAATCATATCTATTCTAGCACTTTCAACACTGATGGGATGGAAGATACATCAAATGGATGTGAAGACAACATTCCTCAATGGAGTGATTGAGGAAGAGGTGTACATTGAGCAGCCAAAATGATTTGAGACCTTCAACAGAGAGTCACTTGTGTGCATACTCAAGCAAGGTTTGTATGGATTGAAAAAAGCACCGCGTGCTTCATACACCAAGATCGACAACTCTTTCACTAGGTTGGGCTTCACCAAAAGTGAAGAAGACACAAAGCTTTACCATATTGTGGTTGAAGGTAAATTAATAATTGTAGTATTATATGTCGATGATTTAATTCTAAGAGGTGATGAGAAGTTGGTGAAATCTTACAAAGAGGATCTTGCAAGAGAATTCGAGGTGAAGGACCCAGGTCTCATGCATTATTCCTTGGTATGGAAGATGGCAAGAAGATGAGGAATTGTTTGTATCTTAGGCCAACGAGATATTGAAGAAGCTTCACATGGAGATCAACAAACCCATGGAGACTCCTCTAGCAGGAAATTGGAGGAAGGAATATGTTACATCAGGTGAAGTAGTGAAGGCTACTATTTGCAGGCAGCTTGTGGGTTAACTTATGTATTTGGTGAACACATGACCAAACATATGTTTTTCAGTTAACCATATTAGCCAAGCGATGGTTAAGCCAACCAAACTCTATTGGAAGGTAACTAAACATGTGTTGTGATACCTCATAGGCACCACTCAATTTGGTCTTTGGTACAGACGAAAAAAGGGAGTGAATTTGAAAGGCTTCACAGATGGATATTGGGCAGGGAGTCCATCCGATAGGAAGAGAACATCAGGGAGAATCTTCAATATTGGGTGAACATCAATTTCTTGGTACAATAGGAAGGAGAGATTAGTTGCACTCCATTCGACAGAAGCATAGTACATGTGATCCAGATTTAAATAGGAACACAACAAAGTACAAAAATAACCATAAATACAGAGATGCAGTAGAAATAATACTTCATTTCATTAATGTAAAATACTGAAATATGCTTACAAACAGAAATAGAAATAAACCAGCTAGGGTGATGGTAGCTTATCTCTGAGAAGAGATGTGGTGGCTACAT
>APFE031417293.1:14873-32470 GCA_000404065.3 Pinus taeda | reverse complement strand
TGAAACGCCAAACTGTGGGCCCCGTTTGGGTAAATTGGTACATCAACTTCCCGGGGTCGTAACTTTGGCATACGCTCTTCGTTTGACATGCACAATACCTCGTTAAAAAGATCTATCTGAGGGCTACAACTTAGGGACAAAAAACATTTGTCCATGTCCACATGTTTCTCCCAATTTTCCCAAAAAACGTCATTTAGGGCCTCAAAACGACTTTGGAAGTTCACGACCCGAAAAACTGCTAAAAATAGTAAATTGTGCTGCAATTAAGGAAATTGAAAAACTAAAAGAGACAATTGTGGGGGTCCAAGTAGGATAGGTGGGTGGCCACCAACATCCACCTGGATCATTCCTCCCCCCTTAGGAAGAAATGGTCCCCATTGTGTTGAGTTCCTCCATGGGATGAGGAAACTTCTGCTGAACTTGGTCCCTGGTGAGTTGCTTTGCAACCTCTATTTTGTCTAGTAATGGTGGGAAGCATGGTTGAGGGCGGTCCACATTGAAAACTTGGTGCAAGTGAAGGAATGGGGGAATTTTTTGCTCCAAATCATTGTTTGCCATAGCCTTGACATGGTGTAAGGACCATGTCGGAGTGGTTTGAGCTTTTGATGGGTTCTGGTAAGGCGTTCTTTCTGCAAATGCAACCAGACTTTGTTGCCCACTTGAAACTTGTGTGGTACCTGATGATGATCATGTTGCTACTTGTACTTGGAATTTTCCAGAATGGAGTGGTGATAGATCGGCCCATTGGGTAGAGATGTTCCATAAGTCAGATTGGATGAATGCTTAACCTGATAGTGCAACGGTACCCTTGTGTGTGAGGAGAAGATGTCCCTGTCTTCTTTCATGACCATATCTCTCTGCTGCTGCTGCTGTGCAGAGGAACCCTTCACGAGGGTCATGGATGTGGCGATGATGTTCCCCTTACTTTGGGAGTGAACCAGACAGAAAATGAATTTGCGGGTCTGGGTGATGAGCTTGCTGCATTTCTTAGTAGTGATCAAAGAGGTGGCAGTAGGTGGGGCTATTTCCGTATCCTATATAATGAATTGCTCAAAGAAATAATAAAAATGCGAGGGCTTGACTCATACACAACATGTCGCCTCCATAAGTATGGTTGGCCTAATAGTACAATACAAACATCAAGAGGTGCAACATCACACAATACCTCATCTGTGAAGGGTTTGATGCTATAAGGAAGGTGGCACTACTGGCTGACTTAGAGATCTCGTCCCTGGTGAAGCCACCCATACTGTACGACTGTGGGTGTGGTGTAGTAGATTGGCCCAACCACTTCATGACCTTTGCTTAAATGAGGTTCTTTTGGCTACCACTGTAAAAAATGAATTGCAGTGGCGAACCCTTCGCCCACATCTGTGAGTGGAAAAAACGCTCCCCCTCCTCTAGATCTTTAGGCTCATTCTTCTGGAACTTGGCTATGGCAACAGTGGCACTGGGCTCTGCGTCAATGATTTGCTTCCCTTTTTCATTCCCCTTGTTGGGTTCTAACTCAGGGTCAGAACATGCATCTGATTCGGAAGCCTTCAACTCGGCCACCAATGACTGCTTGGTCCAACACTCACTTATGTTGTGAGTGGGGCTCTTATGGAACTCACACTACTTTCATGTGTTCTTCTTTGACTTCGTGGTGTCATTCTTTTCTTGCGGCTTCTACAGGTTGTCTTGGATCACCCCACCTTGGCTTTGTCGTTTGTTCTTCAAATTTGCAGATCCAAAGTCTCGCTTATTTTGTTTAAACTTCTTCTCGATTTTAACAACGTATCGGTAGGTCATGCCAAGCAAGGAGATGTTCAGGAACTCCATCTCATGTTGGATGTATCTGTGTAGCAACCATGGTATTTGAGTACCAAATGTAGCTTAGAATCCTTGATACCCAACTATGTGCGAAGGGTATGAAAAATGTTTGTGAATTCTAGCACATCTTAGTCCCTTCCTTGCTGCAGCATGGTCCACTTTATGTATATGTCCTCATAGCTTTTGTCAGGGTAGTATTGCTCCTTGATGGCATCTCGAAATGAATTCCAAGTGGGTGTGGCTAAAAATAGTGATCCCGTACTTTCATTCTCCTGCTCGTAGTAGGTTTCCCACCAATCCTTGACGTGGGGGGTGGCTTTGAGGAGAGTGAAAGTGATCTTTTTCTCACTGGAAAAACCATGAACAAAAAAATACCCTTCTAACATATTTAACCATTTATCTATGAAATCTGCGTCTATCTGATCCTCGAATATGGGGATTTCAAAATTAACTTGTACCTTAAAGGGTGTGGCGTTTCCAGAGTAGTTGTTGGAAGTCGATGTGTCGCCTCTAGGTATCCGCTGAAGGATCTGGGCAAAGTTTTCCATCATCACATTCCTTTGTCGCTCGAGGGCTTCTTCAAGCAAGATTTTGATAGTATCTCATGCCCCCTCATCTTTCTTTTCAACTGCCATGGGAGGCCATCAAGATTTGCGAGGCTGGTCTTGCAAGGGTTAGACCAGTTCAAGCCCTAACTCCTTATATCCCGACCTCGTTGGGGACATGCAAACAAAAACAAAGAAAAAGTAGACCGCTCTGATACCACTAATTCGGATTTAAACAGGAATTCAACAAAGAACAAAAATAACCATAAATGCAAAGATGCAACAGAAATAATACTTCATTTCATTAATGTAAAATACTGAAATATGCTTACAAACAAAAATGGAAATAAACCAGCTAAGGCAATGGTAGCTTATCTCTGAGAAGAGATGTGGCGGCTACATGCCTCTAAATTGTCTTACAATGAGGATTGAAGGCCTATTTATTGTTGAGAAACAATGAAAAACCCTAAACATGCAAAAACCTAACCCTAGGAGATGAAACGCCAAACCATGGGGCCCATTTGGGTAAATTGGTACATCAACTTCCCGAGGTCGTAACTTTGGCATACGATCTTCGTTTGACGCACAAAATACCTTGTTAGAAAGATCTTTTTGATAACTACGACTTTGAGAAGAACAATGTTTGTCCAAGGACCCATGTTGCTCTCAGTTTTCCCAAAAAAACATCGTTTAGGGCCTCAAAATGGCTCCAGAAGTTCAGGACCCGAAAAACTACTAAAAATAGTAAATTGTGCTTCAATTAGGGAGACTGAAAAACTAAAAGAGACAATTGTGGGGGTCCAAGTGAGATAGGTGGTTGGCCACCAACATCCACCTGGATCATTCCTCCCCCTTAGGAAGCAATGGTCCCCATTGCATTGAGTTCCTCCATGGGATGAGGAAACTTCTACTAAACTTGGTCACTCGTGAGTTGTTTTGCAACCTCTGTTGTGTCTAGTAATGGTGGGAAGCATGGTCGAGGGTGGTTCACATTGAGCACTCGGTACAAGTGAAGGAATGGGGGAATGTTGTGCTCCAAAGAATTGTTTCCCATAACCTTGGAAATGGCGTAAAGACCATGTCAAAGTGGTTTGAGTTTCTGATGGGTTCTGGTAAGGCGTTCTTTCTGTAGATGCAACCAGATTTTGTCACCCACTTGAAAGTTGTGTGGTACTTGTTGTTGATCATGTCGCTGCTTATACTTGGCATTTTTTAGAATGGAGTGGCAATAGATCGGCCCATTGGGTAGAGGTGCTTTGGAAGTAAAATCAGACGAATGCTTGAACTAACAGTGCAACGGCACCCCTGTGTGTGAGGAGAAGATGTCCCTGTCTTATTTCATAACCGTATCCCTCTACTACTGCTGCTGCATGGAGTAACCTTTCATGAGGGTCGTGGAAGTGGTGACAATATTCCCCTTACTTTGGGAGCGAACTAGACAGAAAATGAATTTCCTAGTCTAGGAGATGAGCTTGTTGCATTTCTTAGTAGTGATTAAAGAGGTGGTTGTAGGTGGGGCTACCTCCAATATCCTGTGTAATGAATTACCCAAGAAATAATAACAACGCGAGGCCTTGACTCATACACAACATGTCACCTCCATAAGTATGGTTGACCTAATAGTACATCACAAACATTAAGAGGTGCAACATCACACAATACCTCATCTATGAAGGGCTTAATGCTGTAGGGAAGGCGACATTGTTGGCGGAATCAGATATCTCGTCACTGGTGAAGCCACGCGATATTGTACCGCTTGCGGGTCTGGTGTAGTCGGTAGGACCAACCGCTTCATGACCTCTATTGAAATGAGGTTCTTCTGGCTACCACTATCGACAATGAATTTCAATGGTGAAACCTTCACCCACATCTGTGAGTGGAAAAGGCACTCCCCTCCTCTGGATCTTCAGACTCATTCTTCTAGACCTTGGTGGTGGTAACAATGGCACTTGTCTCGCATCAATGATTTTCTTCCCTATTTCATTCCCCTTGTTGGGTTCTAACTCAGGGCGGAACATGCATCTGATTTGGAAGCCTTCAAGTCACCCACCAGTGACTGCTTTGTCTGACACTCTCTTGTGTTGTGAGTGGGGCTCTTATGGAACTCACACCACTTTCCTGTGTCATTCTTTGACTTCGTGGTGTCATTCTCTCCTTGTGGCTTTGACGTGTTGTCTTGGGTCACCCTGCCTTGGCTTTGTCCTTTGTTCTTTGGATTCGCAGATCCAAAGTCTCGCTTCTTTTGTTTAAACTTTTGCTTGATTTTGACAGCGTATCGGTACGCTGTGCTGAGTGAGGGGATGCTCAGGAACTCCATCTCATCCTGGATGTATCTATGTAGGTAGCCGCAATATTTGAGTAACAAATGTAGCTCAGAATCCTTGATACCCAACTGTGTGTGAAGGGTATGAAAAATTTTTGTGAATTCTGGCACATCTTGGTCCCTTCCCTGTCACAACGTGGTCCACTTTATTTATTTGTCGTCATAGCTTTTGATAGTGTAGTACTACTCCTTGATGGCATCCCGGAATGAATTCCAAGTGGGTGCTGCTAAAAATAGTGAGCCCTGACCCAGATTTAAACAGGAATGCAGCAAAATATAGAGATAACCATATCCACAAAGATGTAGCAGATATAATACTTCATTTCATTACTGTAAAATACTAAAATATGCTTACAACAGAAATGGAAATAAACTAGCTAGGGCGATGGTAGCTTATCTCTGAGAAGAGATGTGGCGGCTACATGCCTCTCAACCGTGTTACAATGAGGCTTGAAGGCCTATTTATTGTTGAGAAACAATGGAAAACCCTTCACATCCCAAAACTTAACCCTAGAAGATGAAACTCCAAATTGTGGGGCCCGTTTGGATAAATTGGTACCCCAATTTCTTGGGGTCGTAAGTTTGGCATACGATCTCCGTTCGACGTGTACAATAGCTCGTTAGAAGGATCTATCTGAGAATTACAACTTTGGGAAGGGAAACAACCACCCATGGACCCATGTTGCCCCTATATTTCCCAAAAAATGTCGTTTAGGGCCTCAAAATGGCTTTGGAAGTTCAGGACCCGAAAAACTGCTAAAAATAGTAAATTGTGCTACAAATAAGGAATCTGAAATGCTGAAAGAGATAGTTGTCGGGGTCTAAATGGGATAAGTGGGTGGCCACCAACATCCACCTGGATCAAGCCCATACTTTCATTGTTCTACTCGTAGTAGGTTTCCCACGAGTCCTTGACGTGGGGGGCGGCTTTGAGAAGAGTGAAAGTGATCTTTTCTGGCTGGAAAAATCATGAACATAAAAATACTCTTCTAGCATATTTAACAATTTATCTACAACATTTTTGTCTATCTGACCCTCGAATATTTGGATTTCAAAATTAACTTGTACCTTAAAGTGTGTGGTGTTTCTAGAGCAGTTGTTGGAAGCCGATGCGTCGCCTCTAGGTAGGCACTGAAGGATTTGGGCAAAGTTTTCCATCGTTGCGTTCCTTTATCACTTGAGGGATTCCTTGAGAAAGATTTTGACAGGATATCTTGCCCCCTCATCTTTATTTTTATTTGCTAGGAGGCTATCGGGAATTACAAGGCTGGTCTGTCAAGGGTTCGACCAATTCAAGCCCTAACTCGTAATATCTCGACCTCATTGGGGACATGAAAAGAAAAAAAAGAAAAAGTAGAATGCTCTGATACCGTTGATCTGGATTTAAATAGGAATGCAACAAAGTACACAAATAACCATAAATATAGAGATGCAGTAGAAATAATACTTCATCTCACTAATGTAAAATACTTAAATATACATACAAACAAAAATGGAAATAAACCCGCTAGGGCGATGGTAGCTTATCTCTGAGAAGAGATGTGGTATTTACATGCCTCTGAACTGTCTTACAATGAGGTTGGAAGGCCTATTTATTGTTGAGAAACAATGAAAAACCCTAAACATCCAAAAATCTAACCCTAGGAGATGAAATGCCAAATTGTGGGCCCCGTTTGGGTAAATTGGTACATCAACTTCCCGAGGTCATAACTTTGGCATACTATCTTCGTTTGACGTGCACAATACCTCATTAGAAATATCTATATCAGGACTACAACTTAGAGAAGAGAAATTTTGGATCATAAATACATTTTCTTTGGTTTTTCCCAAAAAACGTCATTTAGGGACTCAAAACGACTCCGGATGTTCAGGACACGAAAAATTGCTAAAAATAGTAAATTGTGCTACAATTAAGGAAATTGAACAATTAAAAGAAATAGTTGTGAGGGTCCAAGTGGGATAGGTGGGTGGTCACCAAAATCCACCTGGACAATTCCTCCTCCCTTAGGAAGCATTGGTCCCCATTGCGTTGAGTTCCTCCATGGGATGAGGAAACTTCTGCTGAACTTGGTCCCTGGTGAGTTGTTCTGCAACCTCTGTTGCATCCAGTAATGGTTGGAAGCATGGTCGAGGGTGGTCCACACTAAACACTCGGCGCAAGTGAGGGAAGGAATGATGGGTTTTGGTAAGGCGTTCTTTCTGCAGATGCAACCAAACTGTGTCGGTCACTTGGAACTTGTGTGGTACCTGATGCTGATCATGTCGCTGCTTTTACTTGGAATTTTCCAGAATGGAGTGGCGATAGATTGGACTGTTGGGAATAGGTGCTCCGAAATTCAGATCAGATGAATGCTTGACCTGACAATGCAATGGTACCCTTGTGTGTGAGGAGAAGATGTCCCTATCTTCTTTCATGACCATATGCCTCTATTGTTGCAGCTGCATGGAGGAACCCTTCGCGACTGTCATGGATGTGGGCAATGATCTTCCCCTTACTTTGGGAGCGAACGAGACATAAAAAAAATTTCCTAGTCTAGGAGATGAGCTTGTTGCATTTCTTAGTAGTAATCAAAGAGGTGGTGATAGGTGGCGCTACCTCTGGTATCCTGTATAATAAATTACCCAAAGAAAAAATAACAGCGCGAAGCCTTGACTAATACACAGCATGTCGCCTCCATAAGTATGGTTGGCCTAATAGTACATCACAAATATCAAGAGGTGCAACATCACACAATACCTCATATATGAAGGGCTTGATGCTATAGGGAAGGTGGCACTACTGGCGGACTTAGAGATCTCGACCCTGGTGAAACCACCCAATACTGTATGGCTGCAGGTGTGGTGTAGTTGGTAGGCCCAACCGCTTCACGACCTATGCTGAAATGAGGTTCTTTTGGCTGCCATTGTCGACAATGAATTGCAATGGTGAACCCTTCACCCACATTTTTGAGTGGAAGATACGCTCCCCCTCCTCTGGATCTTCGAGCTCATTCTTTTGGACCTTGGCAGTGGCAACAGTGGCGCTAGGCTCCGCATCAATGATTTTCTTCCCTTTGTCATTCCCCTTGTTAGGTTCTGACTTAAGGTTGGAACATGCATCTGATTCGGAAGCCTTCAACTCGGCCACCAGTGACTGCTTGGTCAGACACTCACTTGTGTTGTGAGTGGGGCTCTTATGAAACTCACACCACTTTCCTGTGTCCTTATTTGAATTTGTGGTGTCATTCTTTTCTTGCGGCTTTGACGGGTTGTCTTGGGTCAGATCACCTTAACTTTGTCCTTCATTCTTCGGATTCGCAGATCCAAAGTCTTGCTTCTTTTGTTTAAATTTCTGCTCGATTTTGACAATGTATCAGTATGCCAAGCCGAGCGAGGAGATGTTTAGGAACTCCATCTTGTCCTAGATGTATCTATGTAGGCAGTCGTGGTATTTGAGTACCAAATGCAGCTCAGAATCCTTAATACCAAACTGTGTGCTAAGGGAATGAAAAATGTTTGTGAATTCTTGCACATCTTAGTCCCTTCCCTGCCACAATGTGGTCCACTTTATGTATTTGTCCTCATAGCTTTTGACAGGGTAGTACTACTCCTTGATGGCATCCAAGAATGAATTCCAAGTGGGTGCGGCTGAAAATAGTGAGCTCATACTTTCATTCTTCTGCTCGCAGTAGGTTTCCCACCAGTCCTTAACGTGGGGGCCGCCTTTGAGAAGAGCGAAAGTGATCTTTTGCTGGCTAGAAAAATTATGAACAGAAAATACCCTTCTAGCAGTTTTAACCATTTATCTACGACATCTGTGTCTATTTGACACTCGAATATGGGGATTTCAAAATTAACTTGTACCTTAAAGCGTGTGGTGTTTCCAAAGTAGTTTTTGGAAGCTGATGAGTCGTCTCTGGGTAACCGCTGAAGGATCTAGGTAAATTTTCCATCATTGCGTTCCTTTGTTGCTCGAGGGTGTCTTCGAGCAAGATTTTGATAGGATCTCCTGCCCCCTGGTCTTTCTTTTCATACGCCATTGGAGGCCGTTAGGATTTGCGAGGTTGGTATTGCAAGGGTTTGACCAGTTCAAGCCCTAACTCCTTATATCCTGATCTTGTTGGGGACATGCAAAGAAAAACAGAGAAAAAGTAGGCTACTCTGATACCATTGATCAGGATTTAAATAGGAATGTGGGAAAGTATAGAAATAAACATAAATACAGAGATGCAGCATAAATAGTACTTCATTTCATTAATGTAAAATACTAAAATATGCTTTCAAACATAAATGGAAACAAGCCAGCTAGGGCGATGGTAGCTTATATCTGAGAAGAGATGTGGTGGCTACATGCCTCTGAACTGTCTTACAATGAGGCTAGAAGGCCTATTTATTGTTGAGAAATAAGGAAAAACCCTAAACATCCAAAAACCTAACCCTATGAGATGAAATGCCAAACTATGGACCATGTTTGGGTAAATTGGTACATCAACTTCCCGGGGTTGTAACTTTGGCATACGATCTCCTTTTAACACACACAATACCTCGTTAGAAAGATCTATTTGAGGACTACAACTTTGGTTCAAAAAAAATCAACCCATGGCACCATGTTGCTCCCAGTTTTCCCAAAAAACATCGTTTAGGGCCTCAAAAAGGCTTCGGATGTCCAGGACCTGAAAAATTGCTAAAAATAGTAAATTGTGCTACAATTAGGGAAACTGAAAAACCTGAAAGGGACAGTTGTGGGGGTCCAAGTGGCATAGGTGGGTGGTCACCAACATCCACTTGGATCATTCCTCCCCACTTAGGAAGCAATGGTCTCCATTGCGTTGAGTTCCTCCAATGGATGAGGAAACTTCTGCTGAACTTAGTCCTTGGTGGGTTGTTCTGCAACCTCTGTTGTGTCCAGTAATGGTGGGAAGCATGGTCGAAGGCAGTCCACATTAAACACTCACTGAAAGTGGAGGAATGGGGGAATGTTGTGTTCCAAAGCATTGTTTCCTATAACCTTGGTAATGGTGTAAGACCATTTCACAGTGGTTTGAGCTTCTGATGGGTTCTGGTAAGGCATTTTTTCTGTAGATGCAACCAGACTTTGTCGCCCACTTGAAACTTGTGTGGTACCTGATTCTGATCATGTCGCTACTTGTACTTAGCATTTTCCAGAATGGAGTAGTGATAGATTGACCCGTTGGGTAGAGGTGCTCCGGAAGTTAGATTTGATGAATGCTTGACCTGACAATGCAATGGTACCCCTATGTGTGAGGAGAAGATGTCCCTGTCTTCTTTCATGACCGTATCCCTCCGCTGTTACTACTGTGTTGAGGAACCCTTCGCAAGGGTCATGGATGTGGTGATGATGTTCCCCTTACTTTGGGAGAAAACCAGATAGAAAATGAATTTCCTAGTCTGGGGGATGAGCTTGCTGCATTTCTTAGTAGTGATCAAAGAGGTGGTAGTAGGTGGGGCTATCTTCGGTATCCTATATAATGAACTACCAAAAGAAATAATAGCAGCATGAGGCCTTGATTCATACACAGCATGTCGCCTCCATAAGTATGGTTGGCCTAATAGTACATCACAAACATCAAGAGGTGCAACATCACAAAATACCTCATTTCTGAAGGGCTTGATGCTGTAGAGAAGGCGGAATTGCTGGCGGACTCGGATATCTCGTCCCTGATGAAGCCACCAAATACTGTACGACTACAAGTGTGGTGTAGTTGGCAGGCCCAACTGCTTCACAACCTCTATTGAAATGAGGTTCTTTTGTCTACCACTGTCGAAAATGAATTGGAGTGGCAAACCCTTCACCCACATATGTGAATGCAAAAGATGCTCCCCCTCCTTTGAATCTTCGGGCTCATTCTTCTGGAACTTAGCGGTGGCAACAATGGTGCTGGGATCCGCATCAATGATTTTCTTCTCTTTTTCATTCTCCTTATTAGGTTCTCACTCAGGATCAGAACATGCATCCGATTTAGAAGCCTTTAGCTCGGCCACCAGCGACTACTTGGTCCAACACTCACTTGTGTTATGAGTGGGGCTCTTATGGATTTCATAGCAATTTCCTGTGTCATTATTTGACTTTGTGGTGTCATTCTTTTATTGCAACTTTGACAGGTTGTCTTGGGTCACCCTACCTTGGCTTTGTCCTTTGTTCTTCGAATTCACAGATCCAAAGTCTCGCTTCTTTTGTTTAAACTTCTACTCAATTTTGACAATGTATTGGTACGCCGTGCCAAGCGAGGAGATGTTAAGGAACTTGATCTCATCCTAGATGTATCTATGTAAGCAGCTGTGGTATTTGAGTACCAGATGAAGCTTAGAATCCTTGATACCCAACTGTGTACGAAGAGTATGAAAAATGTTTTTGAATTCTGGCACGTCTTGGTCCCTTCCCTGCCACAACGTGGTCCACTTTATGTATTTGTCCTGATAGCTTTCGACAGGTAGTATTGCTCCTTGATGGCATCCGAGAATGAGTTCTAAGTGGGTGAGGCTAAAAATAGTGAGCTCGTACTTTCATTCTTCTGCTCGCAGTAGGCTTCCCACCTGTCCTTGACGTGGGGGGCGGCTTGGAGAAGAGAGAAAGTGATCTTTTGTTGGCTAGAAAAATCATGAATAGAAAAATACCCTTCTAGTAGATTTAACTATTTATCTATGGCATCTGCATCTATTTGACTCTCGAATATGCGGATTTAAAAATTAAATTGTACCTTAAAGGGTGTGGTGCTTCCAGAGTAGTTGTTGGAAGCCGATGTGTCGCCTCTGGGTAGTCGCTAAAGGGTATGGGCAAAGTTTTCCATCATCGTGTTCCTTTGTCATTCGAGGGCTTCTTCGAGCAAGATTTTGATAGGATATCCAACCCCCTCATCTTTCTTTTCACATGCCATGGGAGGCTGTTGGGATTTGCGAGGCTTGTATTGCAAAGGTTTGACCAGTTTAAGCCCTAACTCCTTATATCCGACCTCGTTGGGGGCATGCAAATAAAAATAGAGAAAAAGCAAACCGCTCTGATACCATGATCCAGATTTAAAAAAGAACACAACAAAGTATAGAAATAACCATAAATACAGAGATGAAATAGAAATAATACTTCATTTCATTAATGTAAAATACTGAAATATGCTTACAAACAGAAATGGAAATAAACCAGCTAGGGCGATGGTAGCTTATCTCTAAGAAGAGATGTGGCTGCTACATGCCTTTGAACTATCTTACAATGAGGCACGAAGCCCTATTTATTGTTGAGAACCAATGAAAAAACCTAATCATCCAAAAACCTAACCTTTGGAGATGAAACGCCAAACCATGGGCCCCATTTGGGTAAATTGGTACATCAACTTCCTGGTGTCATAACTTTGGCATACGATCTCTGTTTGATGCACACAATACCTCGTTAGAAAGATCTATCCGAGGAATACCACTTTGGGGAGTGAAACATCAATCCATAAAGACATGTTGCTTCGAGTTTTCCCAAAAATCCTCGGTTAGGGCCTCAAAGTGGCTGCAGAAGTTTAGGACCCGAAAAACTGCTAAAAATAGTAAATTGTGCTACAATTAGGGAAATGAAAAAACTGAAAGAGATAGTTGTGGGGGTCCAAGTGGGATAGGTGGGTGGCCACTAACATCCACCTGGATCATTCCTCCCCCCTTAGGAAGAAATGGTCCCCATTGCATTGAGTTCCTCCAAGGGATGAGGAAACTTCCGCTGAACTTGGTCCTTGGTGAGTTGTTCTGTAACCTCTGTTGTGTCCAGTAATGGTGGGAAGCATGGTCGAGGGCGGTCCACATTAAACACTTAGTTAAAGTGAAGGAATGGGCGAATGTTGTGTTCCAAAGCATTGTTTCCTACAATCTTGGTAATGGTGTAAGGACCATGTCAGAGTGGTCTAAGTTTCTGATGGGTTCTGGTAAGGCGTTTTTTCTACAGATGCAACCAGAGTTTGTTGCCCACTTGAAACTTGTTTGGTACCTGATGCTGATCATGTCGCTACTTGTACTTGGAATTTTCCAGAATGGAGTGGTGATAGATCGACCCATTGGGTAGAGGTGCTCCAGAAGTCAGATCTGACGAATGCTTGACCTGACAATGCAATGGTACCCCTATGTGTGAGGAGAAGATGTCACTATCTTCTTTCATGACTGTATAACTCTACTACTACTGTTGTGTCGAGGAACCCTTCACGAGGGTCATGGATGTGGCGATGATATTCCCCTTACTTTGGGAGTGAATCAGATAGAAAATGAATTTCCTAGTATGGGGGATGAGCTTGCTGCATTTCTTAGCAGTGATCAAAGAGGTGGCAGTAGGTGGGGCTACCTCCAGTATCCTATATAATGAATTACCCAAAGAAATAATAACAGTGTGAGGCCTTGACTCATACACGGCATGTGGCCTCCATAAGTATAGTTGGCCTAATAGTACATCACACACATCAAGAGGTGCAACATCACAAAATACCTCATTTGTGAAGGGCTTGATTTTGTAGGGAAGGCAGAACTACTGGCGGACTCGGAGATCTCGTCCCTGATGAAGCTACCAAATACTGTATGGTTGTGGGAGTGGTGTAGTCGGTAGGCGCAACTGCTTCACAACCTCTGTTAAAATGACATTCTTTTGGCTATCACTGTCAATAATGAATTGGAGTGGCAAACCTTTCACCCACATATGTGAGTGCAAAAGATGCTCCCCCTCCTTTGAATATTCAGGCTCATTCTTCTGGAACTTGGCGGTGGCAACAGTGGCATTGGGCTTTGCATCAATGATTTTATTCCCTTTGTCATTCCCCTTATCGTGTTCCCACTTAGGGTCAGAACATGCATTTGATTCGGAAGCCTTCAACTCGGCCACCAACAACTGCTTGGTTCGACACTCACTTCTATTGTGAGTGGGGTTCTTATGGAACTCACACCACTTTCCTGTGTCCTTATTTGACTTTGTGCTATCGTTCTTTTCTTGCAACTTTGATGGGTTGTCTTGGGTCACCCTGCCTTGGCTTTGTCCTTTGTTCTTCGAATTCGCAGATCCAAAGTCTCACTTCTTTTGTTTAAAATTTTGCTCAATTTTGACAACGTATCAGTATGTCGTGCCAAGCGAGGAGATGTTCAGGAACTCCATCTCATCCAGGATGTATCTGTGTAGGCAGCCACAGTATTTGAGTACTAAATGCAGCTTAGAATCCTTGATACCAAACTATGTGTGAAGGGTATGAAAAATGTTTTTGAATTCTGGCACATCTTGGTCCCTTCCCTGCTGCAGCGTGGTCCACTTTATGTATTTGTCCTCATAGCTTTTGATAGGTAGTACTGGTCCTTGATGGCATCCGGGAATGAATTCCAAGTGGGTGCGGTTGAAAATAGTGAGCTCGTACTTTCATTCTTCTGCTCGCAGTAGGTTTCCCACTTGTCCTTGATGTGGGGGGCGGCTTTGAGAAGAGAGAAAGTGATCTTTTGTTGGCTGGAAAAATCACGAACAAAAAAATACCCTTCTAGAAGATTTAACTATTTATCTATGGCATCTACGTCTATTTTATCCTCGAATATGGGGATTTCAAAATTAACTTGTACCTTAAAGGGTGTGGAATTTCTAGCGTAGCTGTTGGAGGCCGATGTGTCACCTCTGGGTAGCCGCTGAAGGATCTGGGCAAAGTTTTCTATCATCACGTTCCTTTGTCGCTCGAGCGCTTCTTCGAGCAAGATTTTGATAGGATCTCCAACCCCCTCATCTTTATTTTCATACACCATTGGAGGCTATCAAGATTTGCGAGGCTTGTCTTGCAAGGGTTCGACCAGTTCAAGTCCTAACTCCTTATATCCCGACCTCGTTGGGGACATGCAAGGAAAAACAAAGAAAAAGCAGAACGCTCTGGTACCACTGATCTAGATTTAAACAGGAACGTAACAAAGTACAGAAATACCCATAAATACAAAGATGCAATAGAAATAATACTTCATTTCATTAATGTAAAATATTGAAATATGCTTACAAACAGAAATGGAAATAAACCAGCTATGGTGATGATAGCTTATCTCTGAGAAGAGATGTGGCAGCTACATGCCTCTAAACTATCTTAAAATGAGGCTTGAAGGCCTATTTATTTTTGAGAAACAATGAAAGACCCTAAACATCCAAAAACATAACCCTAGGATATGAAACACCAAACTGTGCGCCTCGTTTGGGTAAATTGGTACATCAACTTCCCAGGGTTGCAACATTGGCATACGATCTTTGTTTGACGCACATAATACCTCATTAGAAATATCTATCTGAGGACTACAACTTTGGGAAGAGAAACATCAGATCATAGTGCCATGTTGCTCCCATTTTTCCCAAAAAACATCGTTTAGGGCGTCAAAATGGCTCTGAAAGTTCAAGACTTGAAAAACTGCTAAAAATAGTAAATTGTGCTACAATTAAGGAAACTGAAAAACTGAAAGAGACAATTGTGGGATTCCAGGTGGGATAGGTGGGTGGCCACCAATATTCACCTGAATCATTCCTCCCCCATTAGGAATCAATGGTCCCCATTGTGTTGAGTTCCTCGATGGGATGACGAAACTTCTACTGAACTTGGTCCCTGGTGAGCTGTTCTACAACCTACGCTGTGACTAGTAATGGTGGGAAGCAGTCGAGGGCAGTCTACATTGAACACTCAATGCCATCGAAGGAATGGGGGAATTTTTTGCTCCAAAGCATTGTTTCCCACAACCTTGGTAATCATGTAAGGACCATGTCAGAGTGGTCTGAGCTTTTGATGGGTTTTGGTAAGGCGTTCTTTCTGTAGATGCAACCAAAATTTGTCCCCCACTTGAAACTTGTGTGGTACCTGATGCTGATCATGTCACTACTTGTACTTGGAATTTTCTAGAATGGAGTGGAAATAAATGGGCCTATTGGGTAAAGGTGCTCCAGAAGTTACATCAAATGAATGCTTGACCTTATAGTGCAACGATACCCCTATGTGTGAGGAGAAGATGTCCTTGTATTCTTTCATGACCATATCCCTCTGCTGCTACTGATGCATGGAGGAACCCTTCGTGAGGGTCATGGATGTGGTGATAATCTTCCCCTTACTTTGGGAGTGAATCAGACAGAAAATGATTTTCCTAGTCTGGGAGATGAGCTTGCTGCATTTCTTGGCAGTGATCAAAGAGGTGGCGATAGGTGGAGCTACCTTTGGATCTTGTATAATGAATTACCCAAAGAAACAATAACATCAGAAGGCCTTGACCCATACACAACATGTCGCCTCCATAAGTATTGTTGGCCTAATAGTACATCACAAACATCAAGAGGTACAACATCACACAATACCTCATGTGTGAAGGGCTTGATGCTATAGGGAAAGTGACACTGTTGGCGGACTCAAAGATCTCGTCCCTGGTGAAGCCACCCGATATTGTACAGTTTCAGGTGTGGTGTAGTCAGTAGGCCCAACTGCTTCATGACTCTACTGAAATGAGGTTCTTTTGGCTGCCACTATCGATAATGAATTGTAGTGGCGAACCCTTCACCCACATCTGCGAGTGGAAAAGACGCTTCCCCTCCTCTAGATCTTCGTGCTCATTCTTCTCGACCTTTGCGGTGGCAACAATAGTGCTAGGTTCCACATCAATGATTTGATTCCCTTCGTCTTTCCCCTTGTCGGGTTCTGACTCAGGGTCGAAACATGCATCTGATTCAAAAGCCTTCAACTCGGCCACCAGCGACTGCTTGGTCTGACACTCACTTGTGTTGTGAGTGGGGCTCTTATGGAACTCACACCATTTTCCTATGTCCTTCTTTGACTTTGTGGTGTCGTTCTTTTCTTACGGCTTTGACGAGTTGTCTTGGGTCACCCCACCTTGGCTTTGTCCTTTGTTCTTTGAATTCGTAGATCCAAAGTCTCGCTTCTTTTTATTAAACTTCTACTCGATTTTGAAAGTGTATCGTACACCATGCTGAGAGAGGATATGTTTAAGAAATCCATGTCATCCTAGATGCATCTCTGTAGGCAGTCACAGTACTTGAGTACTAAATGTAGCTCAGAATCCTTGATACCGAACTATGTGTGAAGGGTATGAAAAATGTTTGTGAATTCTGGCACATCTTTGTCCCTTCGCTATCATGGCATGGTCCACTTTATGTATTTGTCCTCATAGCTTTTGACAGGGTATTACTTCTCCTTGATGGCATTCCAGAATGAATTCCAAGTGGGTGCAGCTAAAAATAGTAAGCCCATACTGTCATTCTTTTGCTCCTAGTAGGTTTCCCACCAGTCCTTGACGTGGGGGGCAGCTTTGAGAAGAGTGAAAGTGATCTTTTGTTGGCTGGAAAAACCATGAAAAACATACCCTTCTAGCACATTTAACCATTTATCTATGACATATTCATCTATCTGACCCTCGAATATGGGGATTTCAAAATTAACTTGTACCTTAAAGGGTGTGGTGTTTCCAAGTAGCTGTTGGAAGCCGACGCATCGCCTCTGGGTAGCCGCTGAAGGATCTGGGTAAAGTTTTCCATCATTGTGTTCCTTTGTCACTCGAGGACTTCTTGGAGCAATATTTTAATAGGATATCCTATCCCCTCGTCTTTCTTTTCATCTACCATGGGATGTCATAAAGATTTCCGAGGATGGTCTTGCAAGGGTTCGACCAATCCAAGCCCTAACTCCTTATATCTCGACCTCGTCGGGGACATGTAAAGAAAAACAGAGAAAAAATAGACCGCTCTAATACCATTGATCTGGATTTAAACAGGAATGCAAAAAAGTACAGAAATAAACATAAATATAAAGATGCAACAAAAATAATACTTCATTTCATTAATGTAAAATACTGAAATATGCTTACAAACAAAAATGGAAATAAATCAGCTAGGGTGATGGTAGCTTATCTCTGAGAAGAGATGTGGTGGCTACATGCCTTTGAATTGTGTTACAATGAGGCTC
>APFE031417289.1:0-11088 GCA_000404065.3 Pinus taeda | reverse complement strand
ATATGGGTTTGTGGAGGGCAAGTAAATAAAGTTATAAGTGCCACTAAAGTGACGAATAAATCAATAATTTTAATTGGTCAAATGAGAATCCTTTATCAAATACAATAACATTAATTGAGAACAAATATAATTATCCAAAGAATTATTTTACTTACTCTAACCACAAACATTTAAATGATCACATTGCATAACTAATTATGTTATTTGTGCTTGACAATCAATTACATTGTCTCTCTATAAACGATGTGGGTTCATATAATGCTAAAATTATAGTTAAATTTAACTAAATATATGTGAAAGAAATATATAATTAATTATAAATCAAATAAGGCATTAGTAAAGTGTTTAACATTGTCATTTCAAAATCTTCCTTAAATTCCTTAGAAGTGATTGCAAAGACTTAACTACCATGAAAGAACTCAATAAAGATAATGCCTTCAATGCCATCGTCCTTATCATTTCTAAGATTTCTCCAAAGGAGATCGTAAAGATTCTCTAACTCATGTTAAAATCATGTCAAATCCAATTAAAAAACACTTGAAAAATATTAACCATGTGAATATATACCTACTTTGTTCGAATACATAGCATAGTGAATGTTTCACCATGGTATATCTGCCACGACTGCGAAAAAACAAATTGCACATAGCCTAATCAGGTGGACTGAATTGCTACCATTAACTTAAAAAATAGAATTAATAGTTAATCCATAGGCACCACAATCAAGTGGCCCCATGACTACATAGAATTGCCACCGACAAACTTTCCATTTTCTCCGCCAGGCTGGAGCATGACTTAATCATGTGGACTGAATTGCTACTATCAACTTAAAAAAAGATTTGATTCGTTGGCCGCCATGAATGACCACCTAAAGTTTAATAATTTACATTTTTAAAGTTAATGAAGTTTTTGGCATATTGGATGGAAGAAACTTCTACACCTTGTGGAACTATCTTATGCTCTTGAAGATCCTCATCGTAATTACAATACAAAGGGGGTGTAACTTAAGATAGGGTGGAACTTAATATCTTAATGGTCAAGGTTATTCAAGTATGTGGCATATTCTAGGGAAGTGAATGGATATTTGTTAGGTAATTTACGATACAAAGTTGCTAATTATAAGAGTGGATATTGGGGTTCTATATTATGTAATGCCAAAAATTTGTTGGTCTCTTACATCAAATCATTTCGATGAATAAATTATTACTAAGTCATTATGTTGAAGCTTAGGACTTTGTTATTTTCGATTGTTTATTTTTTTATTATCACACTTGAAACGTTTTTGGGACATCAAAAGTTTATTTGGCATGCTTTACTCTTGAGAAATTATTAGGATCAACCAAGTCATTATGTTAGAGCATATGATTATGCTATATGGATTAGTTTTATCTGTTATTATCATATTTGAAACATGTTAGGGATTGCACAAATGTATTTGTTAGATTGTATTATTGGAAAATTGTTTGCGTGGTGAATGTTTGTCCACTTCTTAAAATCCCCTTCTTGAAATTTTACTATTCTCTATCATTTTTCCTGTTTCTGAGAGATTATCTTCAAAACAAATCAAATCATATTTAAGGAAGGATGGGGCTTGGTTGATATGTTGGTAAGCCTAAATCTCATAGTTTCGCCAATGAGGTGAGTGTAGCCATAGCTTAAATCTTTTGGTTTATTGTGAACCGAATAAACTAAACATCATATGCAACTTGAACCTGTTTTTGAACACAGTAGTATTGTTGTGTCTTTTAAGTACATGATAGAGTTGCCTTTAGATTTTAATATCTTCCATATTGAGCGAATGCTTTGTTAATATACAAAATGTTGATGATGACATGATGCTTGCCATGATCCTAAAGTTTCTTACACAAGGGGTATAGGAAAATGTGTGGAACTACAACAGTTAGATTTGTCTACAAACAAGCTGAATGGAACTATCCCCGACTCTCTAGGGAACTGTAAGTCTATAGTGGATTTGGTGTTGATGAATAACTTCTTGTCAGGTAGAATTCCTCAGTCTTTAAATAACTGTGTGGCTTTACAAAGGCTAAAGGTGTCCGAGAACAAACTCAGTGGAATTCTAGATATGGACTTTCCAGGGTCTATGACCGTTCTTTCTGCTCATTCTAATCATTTTTCTGGCACTGTTCCTGCATCTTTGGCTCGTTGTACCCAACTTCAATTGTTAGATCTGAGCAAAAATGAAATGACAGGTGAGCTGCTCAGTACTTCAAATTTTTTCATGACTTAAGGGTCTTAAGTCTGGGTCATAATAAGTTCCATGGTGGTATTCCTCAGTGGATCAGAGATCTCACCCAACTAGAAGTATTGGATTTATCCAACAATGAGTTCAGCGGAAAAATACCATCCAATCTTATTGGGTTAAATGGCTTCAAGTTCGTGGGAGCTTCCCAACTCAGTGGTAACACACTATATGAAGATTTAAGAATTGTAATGAAGGGAGTTGAATATGCTCTAACATATGTGCTAGCAGCAAACATCATATTTGACTTGTCTAACAATAAGCTTACTGGAGAAATACCTTCAAGTATAGGAAATCTCAGTGGTTTGAGACTCTTGAATTTATCTGTAAATCATATAGAAGGGAAAATTCTTGCGTCCCTTAGCAAAATATCTACTTTGGAGCAGTTAGATTTGTCCAGAAATAATTTAAGTGGAACAATACCTCAAGAACTCTCTATATTGACCATGTTGGCATATATAGATGTTTCATGGAATAAACTTTGTGGTAGGATTCCAAAAGGAACTCAATTCTACACTTTCAATGAGACTTCAATTGAAGGAAACAAATGTTTATGTGACTATCCTTTACAACCATGCAAGGAAAAACAGAGCAATAATACAATAGAAGGCAGTAGCATAAGTAAAGGACAGGGATGGGTAGATGAACATGTTTCATTGACTGCATTGGGGTTGGGACTAGTGATTGGATTCAGTGGAGTTGTAAGTGTAATGGTATTGTGGGACAGTGCTAGACATTGGGTAATGCCTCCCAAAACACAACCATTTTATGGAGTGTATAGATTTCCTAAATAACCTTAAAGTTTGTTTGGTCTACCTATCCTTCAGTTTCAATAATGAATTAATATTTGTATTTGTATTATTCAAAGAATTTGAGTTCTATTACCGTTACATAAATTTAATGATTTCTGTAAACAGTTTTATAACATGCATTATGGCCAGGTTTATATTCTTCATCACATTCTTTTATCGATTTATTGATTAAATGCAATGGTAAAAGTATTACAATTTTGTCTACATTTATTTTTCTCTTTATTCTTATTTTGCCTCACTGTCTCATGTGGTTCACTGAAGGGTCATCTTAAATTTTGGATTTTTGGTTCTCACCAATTTATGAGTGAGTTTTTGACTTAATGGTCATGTAAATACCAGGATAGTTCTGATGGTTATTCATCATGGATAATTTAGCTATGGGTAATAATTTATGGATAATAATTTACAACAACTTCAAATCCCGGAAATCTCTTTGCAAGACTTCTTCATTGAAAACAACAACCTCACTGGTTCAATCCCTTCCATTTTGGGTTTGCTGCGAAATCTACGTCATCTTTTCCATTGAATAAAACAATCTCGCGGGCCCTACCAATTATTCCTGTGACAATCATACTTTAGCATCGAACCAACTATTCCAGGAAGAATAACAGCCATTATTGTTTCTATATTAAAGTTTGCAAGGCTTACTATAAAAGATTATAACGAACAGAGAGGAGGTATCATAGTCCTAATAATCTTTAACTAACCAAATTGAAGTAATAAAAATAAAACTTAGTCTAAAGATCGGATGGCATCATGATTGATGGTAATTTTTTTATGATCGAATTGAAAAATTGACTGATGAAGACATTCCCAAAAAATAATCAAATTGGGAAAAGGAAAAGCAGAAAGCATATCTACTGTGTGTTTTATTAACAAAGTCAATGTGCTTGATATTTAATGCTCCTCAATTTTAAGTGGTTCTCTAGAGAATTTAATATATGAATTGTGGTATCTTCTTCATCCTCCTCAAAAGTTAGCATTTATATTTAAGATCTTCTTCCTCATTTCCGAGGATCAAAGTTATGAATATTAATCATTATGGCGCATTTCCGAGTTATGAATATTAATTATTATGGAGTATTTGTATTAATTGATTAGATTACTTGAGTTTATTGTCTTTTTCATTTAATTGCAAAGTTTGCAAATTTTTATTGGTTAAATGTATTTGTAAGAAAAATCAAATGGTAGTATTTAGTGTTTGGGCTTTGGCTATGTTTATATATCATGAGTTTTATTGATGTTAAATTATTAATAGCAATTTAATTAATTTTTAATAATTTTCTATTTAATTATATATATAATAAAAATAGTTAATTAATTATTGTATATTTGGGGAACAAGATAGATTAGATGTCTTAACATTCTCTTTTAATCTCAAAAGTTGCATTCTATAGTGTTGAAAATGCATGAGCGTTGTTTTTGAAATAAAAAAATAGTTCTTCCCAATAGATTATTGAAGATGTGTACTTGCTAATCTCTAGATTCACAAAATTGAAGAGGAATGCCACCATTGTTGACAAGATTGGGAATAAAGTCATAGGGGTGTCAATGTGTTTGTTTTTCTAGTGGAATACATGATTCTTGGGCAATTCAATTGTTGAGCTATTGTCACGAATATAGAAGTTGGCTCATTTTCTACATGTGCAAGATCTTTCAATAGTATTCTTAGTTATCCTACATGTCATGTGACTATAATAGTTGTACATATTTAGCTTTTGTAGAAGATATCGAGATAATGGGCTTCTTCTTAAAAGCACATGAGATCGAATTTGTGACTAAAAGAAAAGCATATCATGAGGTGCCTTTCCTATGATCAATACTACTAGCAAAGTCATTGTCTTTGCATCATGTAAGGGTGTTGTCTATAGAAGTTGTTGTAATGTCCTTTTTGCGGACATTGGGAAAGGAGAGTATCTCATTACCCTGACCTACAAATTAAAATTTATTATGGGCTATTTGAGAATTAATTAATTAAGAAGTGACTAAAGAAAAGAGAAATACTATAAACCACTTTAACAAAAGAATAAAGAGACCTATGGTATTCTGATAGTCCATGGCTATTAAAGGAGATGAGATCTCACTCCTTAAGCATGCATTTCGGATTATTGTTTCGTTGTCGTTGAGATGAGCTCTTCGAGCTTGTCTAGATGAGAGCCCACATTACGCAGAGGGATAGTTTTGGTGGTCAGTGGTCCACCCTAATTGATCTAGTGAGGAGGGGTTTCGATATTGAAAAATATACCCTAGCTACTCAGAAGAGGAGGGATCGAATCAAATCCACTCTTTGGGCTTAACGTGGAGGTTGTGATGAAAGGCCAATCAGATCTCCTGCAAGTGAATATTGTTGGAGGAGTTATTTTCAGTGATTCAAATATCTTGTTGGAGTTTTAATAGGTTCTCATAATCGTATTTGGCATGTATTTCCAAATCCATATTTAATATAATAAGGTTGAGTTTATTATAAGTATTTTCTATGCTTTTCTTGACAAATTTTCACAAATTTCCATTGTGTTATTTATATTTTCGGAAATTTTATTTGTTTAAATTTTCTGAATAATTCTGAAGAGAAGATTTATCAAATATTTTAAAAAATAATTAAAAAGATTATTACAGTGTTATCAGAGTTCATTTTCTTGCCATCTTGAGGGATTTAGTAGTGGAAGGATTATCATCTGCTTCTAGAGTAAGAAATTTTAATGTAGGTTGAAACCCTAACCAATTATTATTTGCAGGTCAACCTTTTGGCCAAACAGATTAACTCAAGGGAACGAAATTCCCGATTTACTAACAAGTTGCGGGGACATAGATCAATTATGGTTGAGGTTGAAATCATCATATTATGGAGATCGATCATCTTAATTTATTGAAATCGTGTTTGTTAAATTTCCAGGGTTTTGTAAAGTTGAAAGTATAAAGATTATGGCTTGATTTAGCAGAGAAGAAGGCTAGTAAAATTGTAAAATTATTAGGGCCAAATTCCACAACTCATGAGTGCTAAAACCGAGGGTTTATCTTGGAATAAAATCACCCAAATTGTTGAAGCCATATGTGTTGTTCCTAAATTTTCTTTCTTGAGTAGCAAAGGCCAAATTGGTGGGCCAGTTTACTGAAGACAAAGATATCATTGTGGGATGAATTTTGTTGATTTGATAAGGTCTGATTTAGCAGAGAAGAAAGGCAATAAATTGTGAAATCATTAGGGTCGAACTTTTCATCTCGTGAGGACCAAAATTGAGGGTTTCTCCTAGATTGAAATCACCCAAATTGTTAAAACCCTATATGTTCTTGCATTTTATTCCATAGGTAAAGAAGGTTGAATTCATGGGCCGTTTAGCTGAAGATGGAGAAATCATCATGGGACGGATTCCCTTATTTAATTGGTGTCAATTCAACAAAGAAGAAGGGTTGTAAAATTTTGAACTTATTAGGGTTGAATTCCACATTTCGTTTTTGGAAAGTTCCATGGCGTTATTTAAATTTTCGGCAAAATTACCTATGTAAATTTTCTAAAGAATTCTGAAGAGAAGATTTATCACAAATTTTTAAAAATAATTAAAACGATTAATATAGTGGTATTAGATCTAGTTTCTTGCTCGCTTGAGGGATCTCATAGTGGAAGGATTATCATCTACTTCGAGAGCGAGAAGTTGTGGATTTGCAGGGGCTTGCAGGAGGACTCTTAGAAATAAAGGAAAAACCCAAGAGGCTAAAGGGCACAAAACTAAAGAAGGATAGTGAGCTTGAAAAATGGAGGATCATGAATGCAAGGTAAACTATTAATATTTTTAATATTGAGGAGCAGCTAAAACACATGAAAGGGAAACAACAAAAGCATGCTCATAAGTTGCTCTTAATAAGAGTAGGAGGTGAGACACACTACAAATTTCTTCCAAGATCCATAAGCAAGGCTTGTAGCACATGGAATTCATAATTGCAAGGGAGTAGAAATGTGAGTAATTAATAACCTTCCACATTATTGCTCAACCCACATAAGGAGAAGGTGATGGATGGATGGTACAAGGAAGCAGGAATCCAATCTTGCAGGTTGTTTGGGCGGGATGGAAAATATACCGAGATGCAAACTCAGAAGTTATAGTTATATGGAATAGTGGCATCTTAGTTATAATCAGACTAACATAGTGTCAACATGGCGGTTTATTTCAAGTATTGTTGATGACTATTGGGAGAGGCACTCTCTAGGAATTCATGGAACCCATAGATTTTATGGTGGCAATTGACATCTTCTATGATAAGGAACCCCAATAGTTAGACTCCAGGGAGAATATTAGTGGGTACCCTATCAAATGGGAAACTTATGGGAGATTACTTCTAGCTATGGGTACAACACAATTGGAGTGTCCAAACATTAGGGATGTTAGATTCCTTATTTGAAAGTGGGATCCCAGAATTGGTCATGGCATACAGATTCTAGATTCCATCTCAGTACAGCAAGGATTCTTTAGGCTTGTTTTGGGCCCTAGTATAGGTGTATGAATTGATTGAGGACAAGCAATTTTAGGAAGGGAGGAGTATGATGTCACTTCTTTTGGACATTAGGAAAGGAGAGTATCTCATTAGTTTGGCTTACAAATTAAAAATAATTATGAGCTATCAGAGAATTAACTAATTAAAAAGTGACTAAACGAAAGTTTGAATATTATAAGCCACTTTAATAAAACAATAAAAAGACCCATGGTATAGAATATTATAAGTCACTATTATAGGAGATGAGAACTCACTCCTTAGGCATGCATTTGAGTTGTTTTTTTTTGTTATTTAGTTGAGCTCTTAGAGCTTGTATGGGTGAAAGCCCACAATATGTTAAGGGTTAGTTTTAGTGGTCAGTTATCCAATAGTAAATGGAAAGGAAATGAATTTATCTTTCTTCTATTTTTTAAAATAAAATTAACATGGGTGGTATTGTTTACAAACTTAAGCAACAAAATTGATCCAAATTTAAACATGAACGCAACAAATTACAGAGATAAACATAAACACAGAGATGCAGCGGAAATATCACTTCATTTCATTAGTGTAAACACTGAAATATGCTTACAGACATCAATGGAAATAAACCAGCTAGGGTGATGGTAGCTTATCTCTGAGAAGAGATGTGGCGGCTACATGCCTCTGAACTGTCTTACAATGAGGCTAGAAAACCTATTTATTTTTTAGAAACATAGGAAAACCCTAAACATCCAAAAACCTAACCCTAGAAGATGAAACGCCAAACTGTGTGCCCTGTTTGGGTAAATTGGTACATCAACTTCCCAGGGTCGTAACTTTGGCATATGATCTCCGTTTGACGCGCACAATATCTTGTTAGAAAGATCTATCCGAGAACTACAACTTTGGGGAGAGCAGTAACGATCCATATGCCCATGCTGCTCCCAGTTTTCCCAAAAAACGTCGTTTAGGACCTCAAAACGGCTTCCAGAAGTTCAAGACCCGAAAAACTGCTAAAAATAGTAAATTGTGCTACGATTAAGGAAACTGAAAAGCTGAAAGAAACAATGACGGGGGTCCAAGAGGACTTGGTGGGTGGCCACCAATATCCACCTAGATTATTCCTCCCCCATTAGGAAGCAATGGTCCCCATTGCGTTGAGTTCCTCCATGAGATGAGAAAACTTCCGCTGAACTTGGTCCATAGTGAACTACTTGCCCTAGTGACGGAGTTGGCCTGCTTTGACAACTCGATACAATTGTATATTTCACTGGCGAGTGTGTTTGATATATGTGTCCATGATCCGATCAGTTGCAGCTTGTTCCATGCAATCTGTATTTAACTCTGTGGGTGTGAGGTGTTTTGCAATGTCGGATGTGTCTAGTAATGGTGGAAAGTATGGCCAAAGGCAATCCACATTGAACACTGGGTGCAATCTAAGGAATGGTGGAATGCTGAACTCAAATGCATTGTCTCCCACAGCCTTGGTAATGGTGTAAGGACCATATCAAAGTGGTCTACGTTTCCGATAGGCTCCGGTAAGGCGTTCCTTTTGCAAATGCAAGCAGACTTTGTCGCCCACCTGAAACTTGTGTGGCGCCCGATGTTGATTATGTCGCTGCTTGTACTTGGCATTTGATTTCTCCAGAATGTCATGGACTTGATGGCGAATATGTTGGATGTGCTCAATGAAGCTGTTCACCTTATCTGTTTTGGACTGGACATGAGCTGAATCTGCGTGAATAGCTGCAAATGGTATGGCCACATCAATGGGACATAGTGGTTGGAATCCCAAGCCCACCTGAAAAGGGTTGTGGCCAGTTGAGCTGTGGAGAGCCCGGTTGTAGATGTGTTGAACATAGGGGAGGCTCTCGTCCCATGTGAGTGGATGCTTTGAGTTGTACATGTGCAGAATGTGTACAATCATCATGTTGACAACCTCTGTATTGCCATCAGTTTGAGGATGGAAGGCTATGGACTTAGTGAGTTTGGTGTCCAACATCGACCAAAGATTGGACCAAAAAGTACTGAGGAACCCGTTGTCCCGATCTGAGATGATGGACTGTGGGATCCCAAAGTGTACCCACACTCGTTCAAAGAAGAGTTTGGCAGTGGCTTCTGCTGTGATAATCTTCTTGCAAGTCTCCATAATGGCCATCTTTGAGAACTTGTCGCTGACCACAAAAACACAGTCATTTCCATGCATAGTGGAAGGAAGGCCTGACATGTAATCCATGGAGATGGATTCCCAAGGTCGACTAGGGGTAGGCAGCGGGGTGTAGATACCTTGCTTCTTGACGGTCGGTTTGGAAATGGCGCAAGCAGTGCATGATGTGATGTACTTCCCGACATCCTGTCAAAGATTTGACCAATAGAAATACTTTTGTAGTACTGCCACCGTTTTCTTGACTGCAAAATGCCCAACAACCCAACCGTAGTGTGCTTCCCAAATCATCTTGGCACGCTCGCTTGAAAGAACACAAAGGTGACCCAGGTGGCATAACAGGGCATCCTGGAGTTGAAAATCTAGAACATGCCAACCCTCCAAGGGTGTCTGGTATGTGTGGCCAAATTTTGGGTTGCTTTTGTAGAGAAGTGGCCAATTAGAAGTCTCGTGCCCACAAGAGTTGAGCACGGTGGTTAATGCCATGATCGGTGGTCGACTAAGGCAATCTGCAACATTATTGGTGTTGTCCTTCTTACCCCTGCATGACAAAATATTAATATATATTTAATATTGGTAAAAAAGTTAGGAATAGAAGGGTGGGTAGAAATGTGAAAGTTTGAGATGTTGAAATGGTTATTTCCTAAAGATCAATATCGCATCGCATCATTCATGAGTGAATGAACCTTGGGCAGAAGAAAGTGCGATGTGCGATATCGCTGTCAACTGTTGGATGACTGCTGATTGCTAACCATGGGATCAATATCACATCACATCATTCATGAGCGAATGAACCTTGGGTGGAAGAAAGTGCGATTTGCGATGTCACTACCGACCGTTAGATCTGGAGAGAGGAGATTAACGATGTAGAGTGAAGTGTTGTTCTAAAAGGAAGTCAATGTGGGACCGGTTGCTGTTCAATTGACCTCCTGCGTCATTTTTCGAATAACCAAAGTTTGGACTTTATGTTATTTCATTCATATGCTATCACTTCATTTATTAAAGCACTCAGACCCACAGCCGCCATGTTCGCCTATCATATCGCGACCCCACCATTCATTCCCCGCTCACATGTTAAACTCGCCCCACCTCACTTCTCATTCCGCACACTCCTCCGCAATCATATGGCCCACACTCCCTTTCGCCCCTCATTCGCCGTCTGAAGTTTATCGCGGGGGGATGGGCAGTCAACACTCACTCTATTAAAATCATCACCAGTCTTGGGCAGTCAACACTCCCATGCTTCCATATGTTGTGACGAATGCCCAAGCACATCATGTGATCTTTCGTTTTATCATGAATACTCTAACTCATATCTAGAATTTCCTCCAATCAAAGAAGATATTGACATCAAAACTTCCTCTTCTCCTCACTTTCCCGTGTGTCCTACCATTCACAATGCA